>VYZW01033116.1:4273-17841 GCA_013401315.1 Balaeniceps rex
TATTTTGATAAGGAAGGTAACTATGTGAGTTTCTTAAGTAATGGCTGGTGTTGTTTCTCCCTATTGGCTACACATAGTATGGGTGGGCTCTGTCATAGAAAGTGCCATCTAAAAAGTAGAAATGGAACTAAATAACTAGTGCTATTTATCTGCCTGGAACTGCAGTTATGAGGCAGGATATAGGACTAGTGTAGTTACTGAGGGAATGTGGGGCAATTAATGTTTAAGTAATATCTACTGAAATTAATTATTACACAATTTAAAAATCATTTTATGTATTGATCCTTTTTATGCATGAGTTGAAACTTCTTCAGAGTAAAGATGAGCTTTACAATTAAAATTCAGCCACATAAAGAATCAAAGTTTCTTGGTTTATGTAACTTCTAGAGAATTGGTTTTTTAAAACATAAGGCTGCTCTGCTCCCTCCTCCTTTTTTTCTTCTTTTATTTAGCAGAGATGAGATTTTTCAAAGTCAGACATATATCTGATTTTGATACTTTCACATCTTTCTTGAATCTAAAATTCTGGTGTGGGAATCCTGGTCTCTTGTGAGGCCAATGGGGAAAAATATCCTCATTTTCCCTGGGGCTCAGATTTCGTATGATGTCTTCTGCCATGATGCAGCTTTTTAATATAAACAAGTAAATGCCTTGTTAAGTAAATGAAGGAGAAGTTAACCAATTATAAAAAGTCTATTGCCAGCATTAACAATTTTTTTTAATTTTATTTCAGTATTAGATTACATATGAGAAGCTTATTAAAAGAACATTACATTGCAAAGTCAATTTCTGGAAAGTTGCTCAGTGCCAGGACGAGGGCTGCATAAACAGATTCAGCCATAAGTAATACTATGTCTTAATGCTGCTTTAACTGAGAAATGTTTATAACTGTTGGAATTCCAAGTCCAGTACAATCTTGTTTTATGCAGGCCTATTTCTCTATAGAGGCAATTTAAAATCTCAAGAATTATTCAAGTACTTACTGTTTCTAGCCTGAATTTAAATACTCTCCCAGAGTGATGGCTATGCCTCAGTTCCTTGACAAAAAAATGATAATGCCATTTTTTACTGTAATTTTCCTTTCTCTCGTACATTGTTTATTGAAATTGCAAACTGTGTGGCAAAGACTGTATTTTATTAGGTAGGTGCAGACTGTCTAGTAGGTGGTACCCGTAATCTGGGAGACGCTTCTAGATACTGCTATAATATAAATGAATGAATAAAGAGCAACTTGTCACAGCAGCACAATTCTTCAAGATAAGAAAAATATGCCTTGGACCTCAAGAACTATGCTCTAAGTCATACAGCTATGTGGCACATGTTTAAGGATCTTATGACTTTTTAATGACTTTCCTAGAAGTCATTAAAGTACACAACAAACCTGAAGGTCTACTTACTGCATTAATGGACAAGGGTGCCATCAACATTTGCTGTTAAAACATTAGAACGTCTACTTCTGTGTGAAATCTCATAAGCCAGAGACTTAATCAAAGCAAGTGTACTAAACAACTATTCATTATTTTAATTTAGTTGGAAATATCTCAAAAGCCAGTAATGATAGAGTACATGCCTTTTTATGCTAAAATAAATTGCTGGGTATTTTGCTGTATTTCTCTGCATTTACTTTTGTTAAAAATAGGATTTCCATGCAAAACTTAAAAACAAATTAAAATCCAGGACAGATTCAATGAGCAATTTAATTATCAATGTTCTGTTCAACTAATTGTTTCATGCAGACAGCATGGTTGGTAAGAGGAGACGGCAAACAAATGAGTACACAAATAGCAGTGTAAATACATTCTACCATATCAGCACCTTGTCCAGATTTTTGGCAGTTAACTCAGATTTTACTCAGAGTGGATCCTTTTGCAAAATCCAAGAACTAGAGTTAGGCCTGAAACACATATCTGAAAATTCAGAAAGGGAAATATTTGTGTTTAATGGACATTTTTTAAATGTTCTTAACACTACTTTTTCTAGAGCAGTCCAGAACAAGAAGATAATGACCTGAGAACTTGCCTAGAAATAGGGTCTTTCAAGTTCATTTCTCTTTGCACGGTGTTTGAACGAGGATGTGAAGCACGTGAATGGGTCAGGTCCCTGGTCCTTTCTGGGCACCTAGCTCCTGGCTGGTTTGAGCAGATAAATAAGCAAGCAAGAGGAGTGCTCAAGAGTTAAGGTATCTTTCCTGAGCCACTCTGTGTCTGACAAAATACAGAGTCTGACAAAACCTGTTTGAGGGCATTAGCAGATGGGAGCCTATAAGCCATCACTGGAACTGTTTGACCTAATTCTGCCACCAGATGAAAGAACCAAACAAAAGAACAAACTTCCTCTGAGATTGCTCCATTGAAAGCACCAGAGAGATATGACGGATACACTTCTCGGGGAGAACGGAGCCCTGATAAGGCTAGGAGGACCTGCGCGACAGAGAAGGAATCCTTCAGCATTTTTGCAACGTGAGAAGTGTTGATTTCTTAAGAGTAATATCTCCTGAGAAAGACTTGTCAGTAGCCAATTTTCTGCTTGGTAAAAAGAACAGGAAAAGTTTGAAATTGTCAAAATATCCCATCTGAATTATTTATAAAGGGTTTTTTTTGTTAAAAAGCAAGCTTTAATTCACACTTTAGACAACTCAAAGGAGAAAGAACACAATATAAAAATCCAAAGGATTTTTTTTAAGTACACAGGAAAACACTTTCACTGATATAACCCAGTAGGGTGGGGTTTCTTTTGTTTTCATTCCACAGAAATATTGAGTGTTCTTCTTTATTTTACCCCTAGTGAGCTTGGAAGAACATTTGGCCTCATGAATTCTCAAAGGATCAGAAAATTCCTTGTCCTAGAAACCTGCAGATTAGAAGACAGACAGGCTGAGGATGCTCTGCAATGATATTTTTCAGTGTCAGGGTTTATTTGTAACAAGGCAGTAGATATGATAACAGCTGTATTTATTGGGCTTTCAGGCAGAGAGATAGACGTAGATAGATACAGGTAGTTATCACATTATTTTCCAACTTTTACAAAAATGGGATATATTTTATAGAGATTACTTTACAAATAGCACAGAGAAAATATGGTTCATACCCTGAAGAATTGGGACATTCATTTCAAAACACACTGAACAGGAAATTTTACATAAAGTAGCTCCAAGAGTTCAATCTCAAAGCAGCCTTGAGTGTTTTTGTTTGCTTGTTTGCACATATTATTGGAAGGGAGGTTTTCATCATCATCTTCTTTCTTAGGCTGGCAGTCACTGACAAAGCTTCACGGAAGGGTTCGTTAGGGGGGATTTGCCTCACGGGGATGCATGCTGGTAAGAAAACAAGGGAATGAGTACATACAGGGTTGCACAGCCCTAATCCCTCAATCCTAAAACTAAAAAAAAAGGCTGAAACAAGTTATTTTTCTAGGAATGGGAGAGGAGACAAGAAGGCAGGACATGGGGCACACTGCATAGGTGCTAACAGAGGATGTTATTTAGGAGCCAGAAAGCTATTTTTATTCTCTGCTCCTCCCCCACTCTTTACTGGCATGGCTTTTCATACAACTGTTTTCTTGAACTATAAAATCCCATAGTCTTCTTATCCCCAAGAACATTATTTAATCAACTCTTTACAGCAACAAACGCATGCATTCCTTCAGTATAATTCAAACAGACATTTTGTAATCCAAAACACACCAGAAATAACGCTGCCTGTTCCCTTGCATTCAGGAGTCATCTTTTGTGTAATTATGAAGAAAAACTGCTGGAAACAAATTGAAAAATGTAATAACCGGTTTGCTGCCCATGATTTACATGAAGGGTACCCTGACAGCACAACCGCATTACTAATTACGATGATCCAAATCAAATTCCCTTTGAGGTTGGTCTCTATTTCACTGCACCCAACTGTAAGAGAGATATCTAAGAAAATCACCTATTACTTGTCACTTCAGAGCAACCGCAGCCAGCATCCTACATTGGGCTAGTGGTATCTCTCTGACAATCTCCCAGACTACACAAATTGTTGGTGAGCACCACGTTAATTCCGCCTGTCATCAGCTGTCTGTTCTACCACTGCAATTCAGAAAGATGGAGTACCTGTGATCTCTTACAGGAAAACACTACTCTGGGAAAACATCTCTCCAGGTAGATGTTACAAACTACCATGCAGTCTCCCTTCTAGATCTGCCGTAATTGACAGGTGCTGTGGCGAGCGTGCGGGAGCCCTCCTGGCTCCAGTGAAATTGAGCTTCTGTACCAATGCGCACACCCGAAACACAGCAGCAAAGCTTGGGCAGGCACGGGGATGCAATTCAAAACCACATCAGGCCTGTTGTCAAGGCAGGGAGAGCAGTGACTGCACACATCAACTCCCAGCTCTGATATTGTCTCTCAAGACCATTTGCTCCTCAGATTTCTTACCCCAGCTTGTCCTCTGGAGTGCTGCAGAATATATCCTTTATCTACTGTCCTCATTATACGCACTTTAGGCTCAATTCTCAAGCTTTTCTTTAGGAATACTATTCACAGAATAATTTCTTTTAAAAGCATAAAGGTTGCAAGACTGGGCCCAAGATATTTGTTTATGATGTAGGGGATTGCTAAGCAAGCACAGCACTGCAAACACATTTGCCAGCAGACCATTGTGGACTCAGGGTATGTTCATGCCGAAGTGGCACAAAATTACCATTATTCTAGAAGACGACTTTTTTTTTCCCAGGTTATTTCATATCCATACATTTGTTCATATCTATGCAATGCAAAGTAACAGCATGACTAGCATTTGAGGAAAAATACACTATTTTCAGACCAGATACCAGCTGTCAAGTTAGATAGAGAATACTGCATCAGAAATTTTACAGCCCAGTTCACAAAAATTTTATGTGTCTGTAATTCATGTTTTTGTGTGAAATAGTTGTTCAAATATGCCATGCACGGTGTGCCCAATAAGTACGCGCATAAAGACCAGTCAAGGATTGTCTTGGGTCAGAGAATGGTCAAATGCATTTTAAAAAGAAGAAATACATGGTGGTAAAACACTCCTTATTGCACTGGTGAAAATCTGTATGCAAATTCTTAAATGGAATTTAACTGGATTTCTCTTATTTAATAAAAAACAAGCCACAGACACATAAACTTTTTTTTTTCTTTTATTTCATTGATTGCCTTAGAGATGAGTGAAATGAAACAACTGACTTAAAAAGTTAATCACTTTTAAGATTCTCAGATTTTAGGACCAGATCTTTTTTTTCTCCCATGTTGTCTCTGGGACTCTTCAGGTCAAAGACCCTCACCTAACAAGCTTCTCCATTAAGACCCAAACAGTCTAAACTCTGTGGCAAATTTTAGGAAGCTGTTGTTTAAGGTAGGCCATAGTTATTCTTAGTCAAACTGATAAAGAAGCAGCTGGTTTCTTTATCAAAAGATCAAAAGATGCCAGCTTTATCAAAATCAAAGATGCCAGCCTCTGAAAACCTCAGTCAATTTCCATTTTTTTTGGTGAAAAGACATTCACATTATAATATACAAGTATGCATCCAGGAAATTATATATTGCTTCCACTGACCTCCAAGGTTAGATGAGTCCTTGAATTCACATCACAAATAGGTTGAACTTAATATCACAAAGACATTTGGAATGCAGTGGACAGGAAGTAAATTAATAATAGAGATTTTATGCTGAATGTGATCTTTTTACTATAACTGTAGCATACACTCAGAGCTACAATAAAAATGCTGTACCAACCTATTTTTTTCATTTGCAACTCAATAATATTAATCTCATCTGAAAAGTAATGGTTCTAACAAAACTGACTGTAGTGCAAGCAGTCAGCATTTTCAAGTCTAACAGTTCCCAGAAGCACTGTACTTTGGAGGCAGTTTTTGTAGAATAAGATCAAAAACGCAGAGATATCTTCCAGTTCTGATAAAGGTAGGGCTAACAGATTTTGTGGGTGTTGATCACCTACCAGCTCAGCTTCACTGAAGATAAAACTCTAAACTTGTGTTCATGTAAACTTGAAACTGGCATCTCAAAAAGCCAGTCAACTTCTTAGGCATCAATACGCCTATGTGCATTTTAATTTCAGTCCCTCCAGCATGCAAATACTGGTTTACTAGACTCATTCAAGTCTCTGTGTCACAGTCATGGACCAGCCTTTGTCCCCCAGGAACCTTGCTTTTGGCCCAATACCCTTGAATTTTCAGTCAGTTGGTCAGAAAAATCAACCTGCCCTTCAACCCTCAGTTATGCAATTAAGAAACATCAGCACAATTAGGAAATATTGTATGAAAGACTAAAGGAGATATATATCTGGGAAAAGAAAAGATATGCTCTTTATTGTAATATTAAGGTTGTATATCCATAATGACATTTTTGCTTTTTTAAAGTTTATTTTTAATTTGAGTAGCTGAACAAGACAAAGCGAGACAACTGGCAATTTATTAACTTATTCTTGATAGAGATAACTCAGCTCACACAGTCTCAATGTGTAAATGGAGACAGCTACATGCTCAGACCTGCTGAGCACTGAGAATTGTGGGTCCAGTCCAGCAAAACACATTGGTTTACACTGGGAGAGGAGGCCTACTGACCTCTATGAGAACATGAATGTGTTTAAAGTGCTTTCTTGGAGAGCAGTCATAGTGCTTAGCATCTTACAGGAGTAGCATGCTCTCTTCAGGAAGAGAATGACACACAAAAGCTTCTTAATATGAATCTTAATATTAGCTGGTGTCAAATTGGAGCAGCCCCACTGATATGAACAGAACTCTCCTAATTTTTTTTTTTACCAGCTGAGGGACTACCTCATAGTATCAGCCCACTTGATGCTAAAAATCTACCCATCGCTAAGTTCAGTTAATTGAATGCAGAATGCTCTATTCATTTTCTCTCTCCTTTTCCTTTCTTTCTTTTCTTTTTTTTTCCCTTTTTTTTGGCAAAGTGCCCTTATTATTTTGTATCCTAAAGCATTAGAGGCTAATAAAGAGAGCAAATGGAGAAGGAGATGGAAAAGGAGTTTGTTTGTACTTCACTCTTCATTGGCCCATTATGTTTAAATCCATTATGTAGTTTACCTGATGCTGTGTTCAGAGCAACTGAATGCTGTAGTTCTTTGTAATACTGACATTTTCTAACACAATTTAAATTTAAACCCTTTATTAGTCCAGAGAAGGCTGAGCACAAAACAATAGTAGCTCTGGGAGAGTAATTATTTCTGTTCCATTGTCTGGGATGTTAGAGCTTTTGATTAGTTACACTATACAGTACTTAACAGCTAACCAGCCTCACCATGGTTAACAATACATGAGATTTTCTCTGTCCCAGCAGCACTCCAAGTACTCCTGAAATGTTGGCTCTGTCTTCAATCTTGTTATTCACAAATACCTCTAATTTTCTGGGGCGTGTGTGAAAACTACTGTACTGCCAGCAGCATAGAACACCATGCGGCAGGCTCTGTTGGGAAGGGATCTCTGTAAAATGGATGCATGAAGCTGTGGGTTGTAAGCCATTAAGCTTTCTCAGTACGCTTCTAATGAGCTTATGATAGCCTCACAAAATGACTGTTTTCACTGCAGCCTAGTAAATTACAGTATGTACAAATTAAATCAGTGGGACCCAACGCAAGCTGTTCCTCATCAGGTTCAACACTTCTTTTAAGAAGTGAAAAATTATGACATACTAGAACAGCTATATGTTTCAGTCATGTCATATGCTGGAAGTGTAGTGTACTTAGCTAATTTCTACAATTATCTGTATAACACTTCTCATTGTGTCCCACAGAAACCAAGTACTTCCTCTCTTGTGCTGTTCCTTCATGTTTCAAAATTGGTGTTGTAATGCATGTGAATAATAAATTTGTCTCAGCTGTTAAAAGTTAAATGCCAACAAAATAGCTCTCTGAGGCCTTGATCCTTCTCCCGTGGAGGCCAGTGGCAAAATCCCAACTGATTTTTCTGATCACTTGTAACCTTCTGTGTTACATTAAAACACTTCTCATATATTACCTCCTTGGCAGTCACAAGGCACCATTAAAAATGCTCATAGATGTTATTTCTACATCTTCACATATTGCCCCAATTCTTCCCTCCACCAGTTTTCTTTTGGTGTGACCTGAGTGGATTAGGTCCTGGTGTTCATCACTCCAAGTGGCACCACTATGAAAGAAACCTTTTGAGGAATTGGTGTATATATTACATGAAAACATGTCTCTCTCTCTTTCTTTTTCCAGCTTTCTCTCTACTTCTCTTTTAATACTGTGGCATCTGAACAATATTAATTAGAGTTTGCTAAACAGTCTGAACTGTTTTAAAATTACGACTTAAGCACCACTGGAACTGGAATTGACTTGGCCCCGCTGAATCCAGCAAGGCCACACCAGTTTACCCCACCTGAAGACAGCTTTGTGCATATTTTTAACTGAGCAGGCATCAAGACGTAAATTCCTCAGAAAGTGTCTTAAGGTAAGTGGTGACATTAATACTCTATAAACATGATGTACGGTTGTTAAGACTGTGCAGGAAGCATTCTGCAAGATGACTTTTACTACAGGGGCTTGAGGCTGGGCAATAACCACCAGATGTCCTGCAGGAAGTGGTACAGCGCAGTCAAGCTGGTGATTCAGAAAGATTTTCCAAAGGGTGACCCTCAGAAGCATTTCCGAGGCCCTCGGGTTGGGTCTGTGATTCAGCTCTGTCCCAGTGTAGGGACAGAGACAGGGAGGCAGACTGGCTGCAGGGTTTCTCAGTGCTCCCCCCTTCAACACCATGCTCTGGTTTCAGAGGGGTCTTCCATCTGGTCACTCCTTGGCACTCCCAGCTCTGCTGCAGTTTAGCTGGATGGCTGCATACGGACAGGGCAGAGGGAAACTAGGTGAATTTCTAACAGAAGCCTCATCCTCAGGAAGTCCTGTGTGTGTGCCTGGATTCCGACTGAAGGTTAGAAAAATCAGCAAATATCCCCAAAGCAAAAAGTTTTACAGGTATTGATGACCATTTTTAATGACAGCATGAGGTGATGAGGTTGTGGAACAAGGGCAGTGTTAGCAACTTCAAGCATCTGACAGGCAGTAACAGATCACTTTACCTACCTGAAGTCATGAAATTTCAACACTCATAAAGAGAATAATGCTTTTTGCATTCCAGTTTTCAAGTCTTCTGCTTCTCATTTTCAAGCTTTCCCTAAAACCTCCAGAGTTAGAACTCACCTTTAAAAAGCTGACATATTCACACAGTCTTCCTATTCAAGCATCAAGAAAAACAACAAACATCACAAGTTACTCAAATAATCCTTAAACCTGTCTGAAATTAAAATCAAAACACGTTGGAAAGATAGAGCGACTAGACTGTGAATGCTTGATTAAAGCAATACTGACTGCAGTGAAAGGCAAAGATAAAATGAAAATGGTTGCTACATCGCCATGTCCCTGCAACAGTCAAAATTAAAACATGCATGCCGAGCTGGAAACTTGTTAAGAAAGCCATTTAATTCTGTAAACAAAAAACCCCAAACTAATTCTAATAATATATAAATGCTAAATTAACTAGTGAAATGAAGATGAACTTCAGGTGATTCTATGAGCAGTTAGGAAAACTTGGCATAATATCAATTCCCCCTCCTATCAAAATGACAGCACTTTTGAGCAACTGTATTGCAGATGGCAGAAGTATTTGGAGCAGCCTGCTAGCATCCACAGTATTTAGGCATTAGGATATATTAGATTTGTTCATTTTTCATTTACATATTGATCTGAATACAAGTAACAATACTGGCATATCAACTGCTGCATAACTGTTTTATGTATTTATGCAAATACTCACACATAGACACTTATATGTGGAAAAATAAGGCATTTTCTTTCCTCATTTTGTTCATATATATGTCTATCTCTCCACTACTGGGCTGTGCCTGCCATTAGTTGACCTCTGAGAGATCCTATCCACCACCACATATAATAGATGTTATGTAGTTATAAATAGATAATTCAGCCTGCCTGCCTGCTTTCTTTCCTTTTCCTTCCTTTCTTTCTTCTTACGTTCTTTTCTTTCCTTTCTTCCTTCCTTCCTTCCTTCTTTCCCTCCTCAGCTTTGTTTTAAAACCTGGCATCATATACCATGCATATGTGAAACATCAGAGATGATTAGTAAAGACAGGAGATCGGAAAACCATGAAGCACTTTTGAAACCCTGATAGGAAGTGACTCTTCCTGGTTGTTGATTTATTGATGCTGACAACATTAGTTTTTTTCTCATTTTTAAAAAACTGAAAGTACCTTGGTACTTGGAAAAATACTGAAGCCAAGTAAATAATGGAAAAAAACCACCTCTGTAGGATTGAATGTCCCTGCTCCTGAAAGCACCTGCATGTGTAGTTTAAAGAAAAAAAGAAAAAGAGAAAAAAGAAAAGGTTAAAAATGAAAGGCTTTCAGAGATGCTTCTTTACAAGCATCCAATATAATTTTCAGATGCTTACAAAGATCCAGCCCAGAAGCTATTTTGTTTCTTTAGAACCAGAGCCAGTATTATTCAACCTCTGTCAAGTCAAGGTCTGGGAATAACACCACCTTTTCAAAAGCTGTCTTCCCATAGCCATACACCAATAAACTGACTAATGAGGGCATTTGACTTTAAAGTGTCCGGAGAAGGCTGAACACATGAAGTAGTAATTTTAAAGGTGAAAGTTTCTTAGATATTTTCTTTTAAAGGGCATAAGATAATTGCCTTTTTTTTTTTACTAGCCCTTTAAAAATCACTTGCAGACCTGTTTTAAGTCCTCTTAACACATAAAAAGATGCAACTAATGTGTCAGTGGATTGTGAAAGCCACCAAGAAACCAGAAGATTTCCACACCCTCAGTTTACTCTGGGAACCAAGTGCATCCATGATAACAACAAAGAGAGAAAAATTATGTTATTTTAGCCTATAAAAAAGACTAAGAATGAATGTTGTGGATTAAAGGATTAAAGAAAAAAAATCAAATAAAATGGACCGCCCAAGCTTTCACAGTATTTAAGCCAAGCATATGATTTTTGACCACTTAAACTTGCTCACAGACAGAAAAGCTCAGAAGCACGCATATTTTCAAAAGGACTTGCTCTAGCTTCACGTTGGTGACCACACATGCCTTCCCCTATTTCACCTCTGGTGGGCTTGAAGCCTCAGGCTTTGACTACACCAGCAAGTTAAGGAGTTCCTGAGTACTGGAGTGCAGGGAATATTGCTGAATTTTTAGAATCCTGGCACTGTTTTGGCCCTGGTCAACTGAGCAGCCTGCCAAACGCTTCTCAGGCGCATCCTAGGAGTTAGCATGTTCAGGGCAGCTTGTGTGCACACTGGTCTGGATGGCAAGGGACTCGCACAGTGTGGAGGTAAGCCTTTGAATAGGCAGGCCTTTGAATAGTACAGAGGCAGCCAGCTGGCCTCCTTGAGAAAAAATATCTGATTTAGTATCACAGATAGACACTGTGAATAGCTGCCATATACTCAGACTTGAAGGCAGCACCAGTTCAACAGCTCTTTGGACCTCATGTGTCTTACGGGTAGAAGAACTGTAAGAGACATCATAGAGAAGTATATTGTCTCTCTTGGTTTCCATGATACTCTGCATAAGGCATTTCTAATGATAATAAATATTTCACCTTTACAAAAAGGTGAAAGACACAAGTTCAGGTGTCTGACGAACATGCCCAGATATGTAGCAGAGCCAAGGGACCCAGCTAAGGCTGTGTTTACTCAAGCGCTTATATATTCTTTATGTAGTTATTGCACTATAGCCTGATTCTGCGGACAGCTACAGCAGCAAAGCTCTACAGCTCTCCTGATTCTTCCAAAATATTTTCCCTAAAGGTGAGAGCCAAGAGAAATTTCTGGTGTGTTTTCTACCTTGCTGCTAAAGAATCCAGAAAAAATTCCACTGAAATCAGTGGCTGAGTTCCAGTTGTCTCCACCGGGTCGATGATTTTGTGCACGCAGCCAAAGCCACTGAGAGAGCCAGGTTCTCAGCTGGTGTCCATTAACTTTCATGGAGATAGGCCAGGTCACATCGGCTGGGGATTTTGCCAGAGATGTTGACAAAAAGGCGCAGATGAGAAGAGTCAGCTATGCGAGGCTTATAGTTAACTTGGCACATCTAAAAGTAGCTGAAGCACCACTACAAGGGATACATAGTTACTGCAATGTACAACAGGGAAAGAAAGTATATTCAGAAGATGAATGTTTCTAGTCCTTTAGAAATAATGATACATCAGGCGGAGATTTCCCCACGTGGAAGCCGTGGTGAGGATGACTTAGTTTGTCCTAAAAGGCTGTCTTTAAATTGCCCCCTTTCTTCCTGCTCCAAGATTAATAACCATAGCAGCCAAACCAAGCAAACCACACGCTGTTTGAGACAAACCACACTCTCAACAGCACAGTAGACCACTTCAGTGATAAGAACTTCATGTCCCAAACTATGGCTTATGACTTCTTGTTGGCTGCTGGGGAGCAGGGCAGGGCCCTGGGGCTCCCTGCCTGCCTTTGTGCTGAGAGTTCCATCAGCAGAGCTCCCACATACACCATTTCGCTGTGTTTAGCCTAATGAAGGAAGCCTTGAAATGAAGTAAGGCAGAACCCATGGACGAAATAGGTAATAGGTGGTCAGGTGAACATGCAGGTGAACAGTTCATGTAGGCTTGAATCAACTGCCTTCATCCCAACTCTGATTTCTCATTGGTGATTCTGGTAACCTGGGTAGTGATGCTATCATGAGACCTAACCCTTCAGCTCTTTTGTATCAGCTACTTACTCTTTTCCCTCTAAAATGACTGCTATACAAAACATATCAATGAATATCAGAAAAGATCTGATAGTCTGTAATGAATTATGTCCAGGGGAAAAAATCCTATATTTTTGAGAGGAAAAAAATAATTTTACATGAAGTGACAAATTGGGTAAAAAGTGCACTAAGATTTTATATTGAATGCACATATGAACCTGATTATGGTATAAAATTTCCCAACCCATAAACATACATGTGTCTTCTGATTTTGCATTGATACTTTTCAAATTAAGACAAAATGAAAATTGCACATGATAAAACTAGTCATACTAAAGAGCCTATGACAGCCTACATCTTGGGAGTGGGAAGGGAACTTCTCTGAAAGTAAAAACTGACTGTGGCATAATTTCTGAAAGTTTCTAGTGAGACAGCTGATACTGACAACTGTTGGAAGCACAATACTGGAGAGAATGGATATTGGTCTCATCCAACATGGTGCATCTCATCCAATGTGCACCTTGGTCTTGAGAAGCTTAATGCCAAGAAAAAATGTATGCTTGCACTGCTTTGTCTTTCATCAGTGAAATGGTGGTTGTTAATACTCTAACCATTTAATATACTGCTCAATCATTACTGCATATTTAATGAAGCATGAATCATTAAAATTATCCTTCAGCGCAAACAGAGAGGAGGGACTCGGAAGTGCCATGCCATGTGATCCACGGGACTGGGCTGAGGCATTTACTCCCCTCTGCTTTTCCCCTCATTATGTATCTGCTGCTGCTTATGGATGGTTACGGATTAAGTGGAGTTCCTGCTATAAACAAAA
>VYZW01033119.1:2435-25002 GCA_013401315.1 Balaeniceps rex
AAAAAAAAAAAAAAAAGAGAGGGAGGTTTTCTGAAGGTAAAAATTACCCTGGACTTTCTATTAGAGGATAGCTACGGAATTCCTAATTTTGCCTGTAAGGCCTTCTACCATTATTTTTACATAGCAGAAACAGAAAGAGATCTATCTTTCTTTACCTCTTTGCATCTATGTATCTTCATATATACATAAATAATATACAAGATGTAGTCAAAATTTGAAATAACTACAGTTATAAGGGAGACAAGATGACAAGGTAATTGGTAGGAAATTGCATATACCTCTGTTTCACCACTGTTTCCAGATATACAATATCCATCCAGTTTCTTCTTTAAATCTAGTAGAGGAGAAAAAGAAATTTCACCGCTATGAAAAAAAAAGTATGATGAAACCAATTGTATAAATCCCTGGGCACATCAGAATTAACAAATGCACTGACTGGATGGCTAATAGGCAAAATTTATCTATTTTAAAATTGTTTTTACTGGGTAAGCATACAGTCTGAAAAGACAATTTCTTAGTATTTTTTATTATAAGCCATACATTTTCCCCATATACCTTTACTACATTCTGTTATCTAAGCATTAATTTGTTAAGATTCAGTGATGGAGCAGTAAGGGGTAGCAGGTGATCTAATAAGTGTCTCTGGTTTTCTTCCACATGCATTTGTCAGAGAGAGTTTTTGTCTGTTTCTCCAAGGTTTACCTACATACTAAAAGAATTTACAGTTGCATTTGAAAATCTCTTGGTGCATTCCAACATCTGATTCTCTTTTTAGATTTGTTTTCCAATATCTTAAACTTCTGGCAAGACACATATTGTTCACAACAGTTTTCAGAAGGAAATCAGTAATTTTGAATGCTTCATTTTAAGATGTCATCAAAGTATTGTCTTCCACCACCAAAGGGACACTTAGCAAGTTTACAAGTTCACGTCCATGTCAGATAACTTGAAAGATGTGCCCAGAACTCTCTCAATTGCTTTTTAAATGACACTGTGTCATTTTATAAATAAATAATTATTACTTTTATACAAGATATTATGAAAAAGACAAATGACAGAGATGTACTGACTAACCTATTTAACTATTTTGTGCACGTGGTTATAGCATAGAAATGAATGTCTCTAATTCTAACCTTTAAAAATTGTATGTGGAATTTCCTTTTATTTCTGTGAAATGTGACAAACCCCTCTCCCCGTGTAACAAGCAGCAATTACCAGTCAGAAATTCCTGGACCAGTTCAACAGCTGATTCGGACTCTAAGGGCTCGGGCCACTCAGTCACACCTGTCTTCAAACCTTCAGCCAAAGCCTAAAGGCAGCATCAAAACCAAAACACCACAGATCGGTCCTTGTTTGAGGTTCTGCATGTGTCATACTTAAAATTGTAGTTAACTTCTCCAAGAATCACACATCTCTCTCTGTACAGCTAACCATGAATTTAGAAACGTCTTGGATTTCCTGGCTTTCGTGTTCATGATTTGTCCTCTTTGTATTCAAGATTCCTAAAACTGAACTCAAAGTTTATTCTCAACTAAAAGTTTTAAGTTATCTTTGAAACACCTGATGAAGTTTTAAATAAAGTAAATTATTAACACATAAAATCACCATTCCGTGTAAATCTGAAATTGGAATTTCTCACTCATACTTACAAGGAGAAACTGCAGTTCTCTATATAGCTGATATACAGGACTTCTGGGGTCCCCAGACTCCAGTGCAATATTCTGAAAGATCCAGAAGCTTACATCAGTTTCAAACTTTAGAAATCAAGTGCCCAAAATATTCATTAGTGAAATGCATATTAGCATAATTTATAGTTTTGATTATGAACGCATTGTGTTGCTTGCATAAAGAATAATAAACACAAATGTCAAGAGTCAAACTTATTTTCTCTCCTTTACACTACTCATGATGTAAGCCATGGAAAGAGTTTCGGTTTCTTTGCTTTTTCCTTCTTGACTTACCAGTGTGGCAGCTGAAATTAGTGGGGGCGTCTCCAGAATCTTATCTACAGTATTCCACGTAATATCAACGTATATATTGCTTTCAGATTCTACAATTGTGTCCTCTATTGCAGCAGCTCTAATAAGTTCATACTGAGCAAATCCTTTTGTCATCACCTAGTATGAATAGATTTGAAAAAAACCCAAACAACAAAACCACAACATTGTTTTGTACTCATGCAAAACATTTTAAAAGCATTTCACACATGCACAAATAGGTCTAATATCAGACAAATGCATTACAACATAGGGAGCTCAAGTGTTACTTCAAAAGAGACTATTATACTACAGAATCATACTAAGATGAGATTCTAAATAGAATCTATAAAGCTTCCCAAAACCAGTACCATAAATTGAAACCCAGAGTTTTTAAACTTAGATTGGAGGCATGACAGACTGTAAAAACCTACCATAGATGAATGATGTTTCATTTTATGTGCCATTTTGAGCTCTTCCAGGTTTGCAAAACAGGTTTTATCAGCTGTAGGACCTAGAAAAGGAAAAAAGTAAGAATCAAAAAAGACATTGGCACTTAAAATTAATTCTCAAATGCTCTATTTGGTCAAGGACAACTCATGTTGTCCTTCAGAAAGCAGGCAAATTCTTCTTTCATTTGTCCTATTGATAATAAGAGCTGGTGTTAACATACATTTAGTAAGAGTCAGTGCTTGTATAAGAAGATGAATGGTAGCAATTTCAATTGGACCTGAATGAAGGTAGGCCTGCACAGATACTGTTGCATTAAGTATATTAAAAAGCTATTTCCCCCACATGGCATGGGTTAAAAACAGCTTTTCTCTTCTTTCTCTCTTTTTTTTTCCTCCCTCTTGTTTTTTCAAATGGGGAATATAGAGCTACTAGTACCAAGCCAACATCCCACAAAGGACAAAGACAGCATTGCTACATCAATATTCCCACATTTTTAAGCCTTCCTCATTTAATTTTATGTGTAACCTTAAAACCTTACCATCACATGTAACCATATAAAAATTGATCCCTGTGATTTTGTTTCCAGCTTTGAGAGGCTCAGCTCCAAGCCAACAAGTATGTTCAGGATCACAACCGTCACACCTTATCCAGAGGGGAGGAAGCACAACCAGTTCACTTATCTTCAGGTGGGTCATGTTTGGATTTTGTACCATTGTATATAAGGAAATCAACTGCCTAGAGATACAAACAGGAGAAAAAATAAGATGCCAGCAAGTATAGCTGGATCTATCCCTTACATAAAACTTAACTCCTATCTATCATGCTTCGTTAGCAGACATGAAATCATTTTACAAAGAGAATGCAGTATTACAATGCTCTTTTTACAAGCAGAACAACGAAGTCACAAAGAAGGAAGTAAGATACCATAAATGAAAATATTTTTAACATAATGTTTTAATTTAGGCTAAAGATTCTGAAGTCATAATTGAATTTTACATTTTAAGCATGCTAAAAGGATAAGTTAGTTAAGCAAACTAGTCACCATGTTTTGGTACCATGCCTTGGTATTTTAATAACAGCCAAAGACCCCAAACAGATGTTTTCATTTTTTCTTTTTTTTTTTTTTTTTTTTTTGAAAANTTAGAAAAACAACCATTGAAGTCTTAGTAAGCTTTCTTTGCTCACCTACACCCAGACAGTCCCATTAACCTAATGGGACAGCTCACAAGTGCTTTTCCAGTGCCTTGACTTCAGCTACTTTGTTAGGAGTACTTTTAGCCAGGGGAGGCCATTTTGCAGGATGAGAAATGGTCATATCTCCTCACTAAACTAATGAGTAATTTAATTTGGGGGGATTGAAAATAATACAGGTTCTGAATATTAGGAAGAGAGACAAAAGTTGTAAAAGAAAACTACATCAAAAGGTGAGGCAGAGCCTTGACACTTACTTTGCTCTTCTGACAGAAAGAGCCACCGGTCCAGAACTCTCCTTTGTTAAAAGCTCAGAGGCATAAACAGCATCATCTGTTTTTGAGTCTTCCATTGGGTCACTTTCTTCATTGTGTCGCTTTAAGAGAAATGCACAGGTAAGTCAAAAAATGCAAGGTATGTGAAAATATTTCATGGAGATTCAAGTCTAAATTACATTTAAAAAATTAACAACTAACATACACACTTACTGCTTTCTGTAAAATATATATCATATTGCTTCCATTCCAAAATCTTTCAATGGGACTTTTGCAGCTACCACCAATCAAACAGATCTCTACATCAGTCTGAAAAAGAAAAATTAAAACTTTTTAATACACTACATATAAATGCTGCATTTCAGCCGTTTTTTTATACCAGAAATTGCAAAATTAACTAATTCCACAAACTGTTTTCCAACCCTATTGCAACCGTTCACGAATCTAAGGCTTTCTTACTTCAGGAGAACACAGTTACTGCATGCCATAGGTGGAATCAAATCAACTGTGAAAATGCAACAACTTTCAACTAACCAACATAGAAAATTTAATCTCTAACAGGTTGATTCCATGAGAAACTGAAGTTTGGTTCAATGAACAAAACTTCAGATGATCTGAGATATGAGGGATCATTGTCAAGTAGCGACTGCAGTCACTGCATATCCTTGAGATGGAAAATACTCATTTAAAGTAACATTAAATATTAATCGATCACTTCTCTGAATGTCTCATGAGAGCTCTAAACACTGTTTGGAGACGTTAAATAACTCAAGCCTGTTCTCAAGAACAAAGGAATATCAATCTTTACTTAGGCTTTTGCATACACACAGAGAAGCATTGCTTGATTCTTCACATTGCTGTATTTTTAAATAACCACCTGATTTTATTTTCAAACTATTATCAAACTTGTATAAATCCCAAGCTTAATACAACTAAATAGCATAAGAGATTTTTCCAGCCATCCCTATGTTCCAAAAGCCATTAGAAGCAATTGCCATTTTCATATGTGTATCCCATTCCCTATAAAAGTACTTAAAAAGCATGCCATCAGAAGTTGCAAGTTTGAAGATCTGGATCACCTGCATGAAAATACTACCTCAGGGCAGCTGCTGTAGCAACTCTTTCCTCTCCTCCCAGCAGCCATGCACTGTACTACCCACCCTCTGCACTTTGCAGATCTCCACCCCACAACACTCACAAGTGTACTTGATCCTTGCAATCATTTTAAACAAGTTAACTGTTAACAGGTGCAAAAAATCAGGGGGAACGTAGAAATGAGCAGGGAGGAGAAGGCTGGTGACAGTGGCACTCTGGGTACTTGCGTCTCCTTCTCCATCCTGAGGTAGAGGCAGATCTAAAGAGCTGTTGCTGAGGAGAACTTTTCTTTTTACGTGACATCCCCGCACATATCTCAGCTGTTGATCAATAGCTGCGTGTTCTAAACATACAGACTCAGGTTACCTGGCTGTATTTTCTCCTACATATTTACCTCAAAGACATACGGATGTTCAGGGATACTTTCCCTTCCTTCTTCATATATTCTGAAAGACAAAGCGTTAAGGTACATAAAGGTTTTTTTCCCTGTATCCCTCAATAAACAGCAAATTTAACTGCATAAACTAAGCCGACACGCGTCTATAATCAGAGCAGCCTCCCCGCAAACTGGGGCCCCAGCTGGCACCCCCGCCCCGGCCGAGCCGCCTCCCTTAGCAGAGCGGCGCCCCGCCGAGCCGAGACCCACCGGAGGAGGCGGCCGTACAGCCCGGCAGCCGCCCGGCCGAGACCCACCGGAGGAGGCGGCCGTACAGCCCGGCAGCCGCCCGGCCGAGACCCACCGGAGGAGGCGGCCGTACAGCTCGGCAGCCGCCCGCTGCCGCCGCTCCGCAGCCATCGCCGCCCGCCACAACCGAACCGCGCGCCTCGCCCGCCCCCCCGGCACTACATCCGCGGTGGTGTGCCCAATGAAGGCAAAAAAATTATTCCCCCTCCTCCAGCAATGGGTTTTATGTATATTTATTCTGTCCGCACGCCTCCCCGTGAAAAAAAAAGAAGAATCCCTCAAAAATGTTATAATTTCTGTGCGAGTGAATGACTCGTCACGCCGAATCCCTCCGCCAGAAAAGAGTCCCCTGGTTTGTGAGGCGACCGAGAGCGATGGAGGCACCCGGAGGGAGAGGGCTCGGCACCGCCGGTCGCGGCGTATGCGAAGGAGCTCAGGCCGAGGCTGGAATCGGGAGCCGGCCGGCCGGTGCGGCAGAAGGTGGCGGACATGGTGCGGCAGGACATCGCTCGTAGCGAAGGGAGAGGAACGAGTCCTTCCTTTTCCGGTTGGGGCTGCGGCGGAGACGGGCGGGAGCACGAGACGCTCCGCCGCCGCCGGCATGGTGAGGCGCGGGCCGCGGCAGCGCGGCGGGCTGGGGGGCCGAGGGGGCTGGGGCCGCCGGCCATGCGGNATTTTGGAGCCGTCAGCGCTCGGCCTGCCGCGTGGAGCCTGTGTGGGGAGGCCGTGCCGGGCGGGTGGCGGGCGGGCTGCAGAGGGGCCGGGGCGGGCGGCAGAGGGGATCACGGCCTGGCTCGTTCCGCTGGAAGTCGGCCTTTCCTCAGGCACCGTGGGAGATGGGGCCCGCGTCGCCTTGTGGCAGGGCGTTTTTATTTTTCTCACGTATTTCTCTAAAGCAGAGCAACGCCACACGGAAGCTTTTGAGCTCACGTTGAGTTAAAAGAGCAGTTTCTGTAACACCCGTTTTTAATTTTTTTTAACTTTTTTTTTCTTTTTTTGTTATTCTGAAATAGGCTTTGAGAGGCCTTGGTCTGAAACCAGGTTGCAAATGAACAACTTTTCTTGCTAATACAATTCAGACTGTGATCTGGTTCCCGCACCCTGATCCAGTTTGTTCCTCGCTTGTGTCTCTGCACTAACTCCAGGAGTCGGTGCCTTGCTAGTAACCAGCATTAAAAGCCCAGATAGTACTTTCATTGCTACTAGTTGGTTAGTTTTGATTATATTTTTTTTGTTTTTTAGTTTTGTAGTCTTTTTAATACCTCTGAAATGAATTGTGGATGGGAAAGGGGAGGAAGATACTTTGCCTGTATTATTGCCATGAGCTCTTAATTTAATGACAGATACAGTATAATGCTAGAAGATTATTTTTTTTAAAAGTGTTGTTCAGACCAGCAAGCTATTATTTGACATCATCTCAGTTTTTTGAAAGGAAGCTGGTGCTGCTAGCAGTTGAATTTTTCATCTCGCAGATTTTGAGGCACCGGGGATTGTTCAGAGGGCCCAGACTTCACAAAAAATTCACTGTGATGCTAAGTTTGCTTGCTTGTAGTCATTGTGAGTCTCTAGATTGTATTAGAGAAGTCGGTTACAGTATTTCAGCTGTTAAACATAATCTGAATAGCAGGCCTTTGGTAAACGGAATAAACACAAGTGGGTTTTATATAGGATTTTTTAATAGTAGATGGGAAGTAGTTTAAAGGTGTTACGAAAGAGCCCAGAGATTCAATTCTAGATTAATTTTACCCAAATGACTTGGAAAGCTATTGAATTTTAAACCTCAGGCATAGTTTTCTGAACATGGATTGTGCTGTGGAGCACTATTTTAAGTGGAAATTATTGCTATGATGATGTAATTTGCGTCTTATCCAGTGTTCAGTGACAGTTGCCTGCTGTCAGCGTGCTGGCACTGTTGAACTGAAGACCCCTTCATTCTGAGCAATATTTGATGGATTTAAATACTAGCAATTTCCTTTACATGTGCTTAAGAGTTTTTTCTTTTTTAGGCTTGCGCTCGACCATTAATATCCGTCTACTCTGAGAAGGGGGAAGCATCAGGCAAAAATGTCACCTTGCCTGCTGTGTTCAAGGCTCCCATTCGCCCTGACGTTGTGAATTTTGTTCACACCAACTTGCGCAAGAACAACAGGCAGCCCTATGCTGTCAGTGAACTTGCAGGTATGGCTTGTCCACAGAATGGACAGAACTACTTGTATTGGCCTTTGACTGTAATACAGGTGGGCTAAAATTGAAACAAATTTAGAACTGAAATAAGAGAAGAGCTGTTCAGTGGGATTCTGTATAGAAGGCAAGGCAGCTGTTCTGGTTATTAACAATCTGATTTTAAATTGTATGAAATACTTTTTGAATTGTTCTGAAGAACAGCAAGGTGTTGTAAAAGTCTGGGAGTACTCGGGGGTCTTACCTGAAATGTATATTACTGAAAGCATGGTGGCGCCTAGGTCCTCAAGTGGAGTCTACATTCTTTGCAAGAACAACACAAAATGTCTGACAGGGTATCAGGCACAAAACTGTCAGGAAAAAAACATGCTTTATAATCCCTGCTCCACGTTAACCATGGGAGACTTATCTGAGGCATTTGCCAAGAAGAAACCTCTGCAAACAGGCATTTGTTAGAGCTGCTTCAGAAGCTAGTAGGTGCAAACAGCTTCTGCTTCCCAAGAAATTTGTGCCAGGAACATGCATCTTCAAGTTTATTTCTGATGGTGTTTCACATAAACATTTTAACCCACTAGGAATGGCAGTGCTGATTCAGACCTCCAAATGGAGGATCAAACTTAGAAATCAGTATGTTAATGTACTCGATTCTGACCTAAGCAGATCTTTAATGTGGTAAGAGTTAATTTACCTGAGCAGGATTTGTTTTGCTGAAATGATGAGATTCCACTTCATCGGTCCGTGTTTCTGAAACACATGATAACAGTGGAAGTTCTGATTGGTGGTCCTGAATTCTGCCTGTCGGTGACTTCATGAAAATTGCAGCATTGTCACTATCTGAATTAAAATCTTTCTGTTCCAGGTCATCAGACCAGTGCCGAATCTTGGGGTACTGGGAGAGCCGTTGCTCGTATTCCTCGAGTACGAGGTGGTGGAACTCACCGCTCTGGCCAGGGTGCCTTTGGAAACGTATCCTTTCATAGCTGCTGCTTGCATCAGGTGTAAAGGTGAACTCATCAAGCAGAAAAACTATTTTTAAGTATCTAAATGTGAAATGGAATCTTCTACCCAGACTTGCTTTAACGAACAGAAGCTTTCATTGATTATTTTTTTTTCCCCACTGCAAAAGCAGTGGGTATCTCAAATCTCATGATGCGTACCGTCTTGCCATGATGTCGTAATTTGCGTCTTACTCTGTGCTCAGTGACAGTTGCCTGCTGTCAGTGTACTGGTACAGATGGTTGACGAACAATTAACACTGAGCAAGGACTAGAGTCACACTAGAAAAAAGAAGCTGCAAAAAGGTTGTTCTTAACTGTCGATGCATAGATGTGTCGTGGCGGCCGCATGTTTGCCCCAACCAAGACTTGGCGGCGCTGGCACCGCAGAGTGAATATAACTCAAAAGCGTTATGCCATCTGTTCCGCTCTGGCAGCGTCCGCTCTTCCAGCACTGGTCATGTCTAAAGGTGGGAATTCTGTCTCTGGAAGTGTTTGCCTGCTGTTTTACGTTTCCTGAGCAGTACCAGTTACTGTGTGATTACTCAAAATGTTTATTGTGGATAACTAAATTCTAAAGAGCTTTAAGAGGCCGTCCGTTCTTCTGTAGGGGGGTATTTTTGTTACATACAACTCAGGAAGGCACTTGGCGGTTGTGCGGTGTTGGAAGTTCGGTGATGCTGAGGTGCTTTCGCATGCATTGCTGACATGAATCTTGTTCATGCAGTTTATGGAAACTGAAACTGCATTTTGAATTGCATGGCAGTTCGGTTTGATTTCTCTTCACAGAAAGAAGCCAAAGATTTGCTTAATTTTTACTCAGGTACAGAAATTACTGTTTGAGGCAGACCCACAAGACTCCTTTGACACTTCACTTACTGCAGTTACTATGCCTGAATATCAGATCATGAATTTAATTTCCACTGTTCTTAATTTTATATCATTTCTGAATGCACAAGGCAATAAACTTGAGAAACGTGTACAGCCAAGATCAGCAGGTAACTTTTGTGTCTTGTCAAATCCTCGCTAGGCCACCGCATTGAGGAGATTCCAGAACTTCCTCTGGTTGTTGAGGACAAAGTTGAGAGTTACAAGAAAACCAAGGAAGCTGTTCTCCTTCTTAAGAAGCTTAAAGCTTGGAATGACATCAAAAAGGTGAGTTGCTAAGGTATGTTCTTACGAGCGAAACCCAGGTGATTCGACTCTGCCATTGTTACAGTAAGAATTCCAGATAGTTCTGTGTTGATTTGGTGCCACTAGAAATCCCTTGGTAACAAAACTACAAGAAACTGTAAAAAAAAGTTTAAGCAAAGGAAATTTCTTACTACGCTGCTTTACTCTGTATTTAGTTGTCTTCATTTTGGTGTTGCTTAATGTGAATAGCTTTTTTTATTTTTGACTCAAGAATGATGAACTTCTCACTGGTCCGTGTTTCCGATAAGCAGTGATGATTGTGAAGTTCTGACTAAGCAGTTTTATTGAGTCTTACTCACGGGATTTGGACTGTTTGCAGTATTCACGAGTTTTGTTTTTATATAGGTTTATGCCTCCCAGCGTATGCGGGCCGGAAAGGGTAAAATGAGGAATCGCCGTCGCATCCAGCGCAGGGGACCCTGCATCATCTACAACGAGGACAATGGTATCATTAGAGCTTTCCGGAATATCCCAGGTAATTTCGACTTGGGGCATGCTTACTCTTTGTTGAGAGACTGCCTAGAATGATGAGATTCCACTTCACTGGTCCGTGTTTCTGAAACCCATGATTTTGTGGAAGTTCTGACTTGGCTGAAGGAGCTGATACGTTCTTTCTAAGAATCTGGTTTGGTGATATTGAGGATGTTTATGACAAATTTTGTGGCTGTCACCAACCGTAAACTGCATTTGGAGCAGCTAAAAATGAGGCTGTCAAGTTTGTTGCTGGAAAAAGGCTGATGATTATTTTTAAAAAAAGATAATAGATTTTCACACATGTAACTCTGTTGTGTAAAAGCTAATAAGCCCACATCTGTTTCTGTGTACTTGCTCGTCCTTTTATTTCTTAGGCTTGCATTCCTTGATTTAATTACAAATGAAAGGAGTTGGTTTGTCCGGTTTTCTACAGGAATTACTCTTCTCGATGTCAACAAGCTGAACCTGCTGAGACTTGCTCCTGGCGGCCACGTTGGGCGTTTCTGCATTTGGACAGAGAGCGCCTTCCGCAAGCTGGATGATTTGTACGGGACCTGGCGCAAAGCTGCTACGCTGAAGAGCGACTATAAGTAAGCATGGCCGACGGGACACCGCTGAGCGGGGTAACACGGGCTTGGGAGAGCAACCCGGTAGTGGCACGCGCTCTTCCTGTGGAGGTGGAAAATTAAATACTAGTATTTTTTTTCCTCAGTGCCTATTTTTGTTGAACTAGCTGTGTTTTTATCATCCAGCTTAATGCTATGAACGTTTGTTTTGCAGCCTGCCAATGCATAAGATGACCAATACCGACATCGGAAGAATCATGAGAAGCCAGGAAATTCAGAAGGCGCTGCGTGCTCCAAAGTAATTATTATTTTCTAACAAATGCGAAGTGCGGCCTCTTTAGAAATTGCCAAGTGCGAGGCTTTGCAGGGAGATCATAAATCTCCCTGCACTGGGATGTCAGATAGGGCTGGGATTCCTTTAGTTTTGGGGTATAAATATTAGGAAAGGCGGTTCCCCAAATTTCAGGGGAAATTTAGCAGAACTTGAGTTGTGAAATGAGATCGTGATACATATCTGCTCTTCTCAGGAAAAAGATTCGCCGTAGAGTCCTGAAGAAGAATCCACTGAAGAATCTGAGAATCATGATCAAGTTGAACCCGTATGCCAAAACCATGCGACGCAACACCATTCTGCGCCACGCACAAAACGTGAGTGAGCACGGAAGCTGGTAACGGCCGCGGTTGGTTTTAGTGCTTCCAATTATGTGCTGATGATCGTTTTGTCTTTTTTTTTTAGCATAAACTTAAGGAAGAGAAGAAAGCGAAGGCCAAGGCCAAGCTGGCGGCCAAGGTCCCAGCTGAGCCCAGGGCAGAGACTGCAGCCAAGACTGCGAAGGCCAAGGCTGAAGCGTGAAGCCTGCGCAGTACTTCATCCACTTAAGTTTGGAAAATTGTGTTGTAGATCACAGCCAATAAATTCCAGAGAAAGAAAGAATATTTTTTCTGATGTGTTTTGTTTTTGTTTTTTCCCTGATCGGGTTTTAAAATGAAACTCTTCAAAGAAGAGTAAGACCTGGGGCTGGGCTTTGCCGTCTTTAATGCCCCCTGGAGCTGGGATTTACCGTTTTCCGATTTACAACGGCCCGGCCTGGGGCCATGACGACACACGGCCACGCGGGGGCAGCTGCTGCCCGGAAACGTGCAAATGGCGGCGGCGTGACGTCAGGCGGAGGCCTGGCCTCGCCTCCTCCCGCGCGGCAGGGGGCGCTGTCGCTGGTCGCGTTCCGCCCGCGGGGTGACGCACGTCCGGGGCGGGCCGGGGCGGAGGATGCTGAGCCGCCTGCAGGAGCTGCGGCGGGAGGAGGAGACGCTGCTGCGGGTGAAGGCGGCGCTGCACGACCAGCTCACCCGCCTCAAGGTCGGCGGGCACCGCGCCGGGGGCCGGGGCGGGCGGCGGGGCGGAGCGGCCGGGCGCGGGAGCGCGGCCGTGGGCAGCGGTGGGGCCGGGCCTGCCCCGCCTTGCTCGCACTGTTTTCTCGTTTCGGCGCCGTGACGCTCCCGAGTCGCGAAGGAGCGGCCTGGCCGCGGCAGCGAGGGGTTTGGCTTCTCCGCAGGGGCCGCCGTGCCCTTCGGCCCCGGGGCTGCGGCTGTCCCGCAGAGTAAACGCTCAGGCAGACACAGCCGGTGCTGGGGCCGTCGGTGTCCTGCCACGCACCCACGCTGAAGAGCGGTGAAACGTGACTTAAAAGCTTTGCTGTTACTGCTGTTGATTGTTGAAACGTATTTTAATTACATTTCAAATATTTAAGAGAGTCCGAGAAATAATTACTGCAAAGGCTTCTGTGTGCCCTTCTTTGCAGGTGGAAGAGCTGGCGCTGCAGTCTATGATCAGGACCAGAGAGGAGAACGTAACGGTCCCTTTGCCAGCGGTCGCAGAGGCGGCTCAAAAAGTAAGGGGAGTCCTTGCCTGGTGAAGAGCGAGGGACGGGCTGTCCCCTGTGCGGGGGGGTGAGCGTGAGCCACAGGGCGAGGAGAGCCGTAGTGATTTGGGCAGCTGTAGGTGTTTCTGTGGGTGGTTTTCATTTGGAGTTCGTAACGTTGACCTTGTTTACGCTGCTCGTTAACTGAAAGGCTCAGCTGTAAAGTCTGTCTGCTTTGTTGCTGGTTTACGTTTCAAGGGTTGCGTCTTTCCCCATCCCGGAAAGCAGCACGTTGTTTTCAGGGAGGTTGGGAAACACCTGCTCTGTATTGGCATAGCTTCAGTTTGCTGTTTTATTAAGCATTGTGTCTCATACTCTTAACTGTGATGTGCTGGTTTAGCCAGCTGATTGTGGGGGATGGAGGTACAGATACCCTCCAAACTTTTTACTAAATGTTTGGTCAGCCCGAACTAGCTGAAACTCTCCCATGGAGAAGGGGTGCCCGTCACCATGACGGGCTCATGCAGCCAGCAGTTCTAGTACCGGATTTCTAAAAGCCGCTGTGACTGCACAGTTTTGATGATAGTGACTTGAGAAGTATTTGGTATCGCTGCTGGTCTTGATAATTAGCAAGATAAACTCTTTTATTGTGACAGACTCTTGGGCAGATGGACAACGAGGCTGCTATCAATCAAACTGAATTACACCTAAGTCTTCAAGATCACGAAGAAGAGGAGGAAGAGGAGGAGGAATCTGATTCTTGAGAGAAAAAAAGCAGAGATGATTTTTAATACAGGCTCAGGAATTTCTTCTTTATCCGTATAAAATTCACCAACTGATTTTCATTTTGTCCTGTATATGAACTGTATGATATGCAAGACTCTTGGGAGTCCAGGGAAGTTCCACTTGAACACATGAATGTCACAAGCTTGGCACACCTTGACTTAGATGTTAGAAGAATGAAAAGTTGCTGCACAAATATGTAGCATAATCTATTCTACATTTAAAACCTAATATGTAGCTTACTACATCTTTGTATGTGGATGAGAGAAGTCATTAATCGAGTCAGACTGATGCATTTATTTTAAAGCAATATTTCGTCTGTTCTTATTTCATGATGCTGAAAAATAAAACCAGGCCATGGAGGCTGGCTGCTGAACCAATTCTGGTATTATAACCTCATTTGCTTAAACTGGGCATTTTAAGATATGCAGTGAGAAAAGACGTGCCCGGGATCCTCTCCAGGCTTTCAGCTCCTGCGTTCTCAGTTACATGGAAAACTGGGCTTACGCTCCCTGTAAACACGATAGCGATGTAGGCATTCTTACGTTGGGAGAGGCAGGTACTGCACCGCCAACCTAATTCTGAGCGCGGTGAGGAGGTGGCCTCTCTGTACCTACTGGTGCTCTTCTTAAGCACTGTCAGGCTGACTGGAACAGTGAAGTATTTTCTACTTCTCGCTCTTTCAGAGTAGCAGCCAATTGGCCTTTTATTTGTCCACAAATTGTACAGTAAGAATTGGTCTGTGTTACTTGTAATCAGGAACTAGTATTTTTAAATTAGCTTTATTTTCTTTTTTCCCTTCACAGTAACTTCATAAATCAATGCAAGTCCAGCTTCTGCTTTCAAGTGAGCTTCAAGGAGGAGTATGAGGAGCTTAAGAACTTAGTTATAAAATGGAAAGTGATGTGAAGTCCCCTCCACAATTTCTTTAACGCTATGGTAACAAGCTAGTGCTGCTCTTACCGATAGACGGTATGTTCTTTCTCCTCGTGGAGTGCAGGCACCATGTGGTGCAACTGGGTTTTTTTATCCATTCTTGAAGACTTGTTTTAAAGCACAGAAACCCAAACTCCGTTAAGCGGATTAAAGAGAGACAATAAATGTAATATTCTAACTCAGCCACTTTGTCAATTGTCTTTCTTACTAGGGAAGTAGTTATGTCCAGGGTTGTTCACTCAACAACTGGTATCTAAAGGTGCTGTTGTTGTCTCAGAGAAAATAGAATAAATCATCTTCTGAAGTTTGCTTTTAGGAGGAGAGGAACTTGGAAAAGTGTCGTGTGTCCTGGGTGCAGTCAGAACACGATTCAACCTCCAAAGAGTTCCTGCCACTGTTTGAGGAGAGATCGTTTATTTGGCTCTTACTTGGGTTGTAGCGCTAGAAAGCGCATGTTGGAATGTAAATGTAGCTTCATCCTGTACTAAAGACTAAATGGTTTTTGAGAATCCTGGATGTCTAAATGAAGGAGCTTAGAGTGTGAGTGCAGAAGGTTTAGCAAAGCTTTCCCAAGACTCACAGGTAAAAAAACCCGAAAAAGTGTGAGCTGAAATGTTATGGCTTGGAGTGTCAAATCATTCTTTGAAAGCATGTGTGTGAAGAGCTGGTTTGTGAGTTGCTCAGTAGCCAGCCTCTTTCTTTTCATCCTCAGCACATTCAGGGTGCTTCATTTGGCTCATCATCTTTGTCTTACAGCAGGAGCATCTGCCGCCTTTGCTTTGTCACATTCTGGAGCAGTTGTTCCTGGGTTTCATGTCCAAAGGGTAATTTTGATGGTCAAAAAACGTTACTTGTTCCCAACATGTTTGAGAGTAGTTTTTGTGGATATACTTTATATCCTTTCTTCCTGTTACCTTTTGTGAATGAGTCCCTTCCTTGCTTTTGGATTAAAATAGACCAGTTCTAGCACATGTGGCAGTGAAGTGCTTTACCTGGTGTCCTACTACACATAACTGTGCTTGCATTGTTCAAATTACTGCTGTCTGGGGAGCAAACAAGTAAAATGGGATTTAAATCTCTAAAAACATGCTGTTCACATACTGCGTATTTCTTTTACCAAATAGTAGTGTTGTTTTTCTGTGTAATATACAATTCACGTATAAAGCTCAGAACAGATTTTAACACTACACAGCCTTGTCAGTACTACCACCAGGCACATTCAAGTGAAGACAAGCTGAAGGAAGCCTTACGCGCATCAGTGAGTCATTTCCTAGTGGTGATGGGTTGAGGGCTATTCTGTCCCTCTCTCCGATACTCGATACTGTTGGCCAAGTGGAAGTTCATGTCTGGAATGATTTGGATTCCTTGTGGGAAGGAACTAAAGCCATTTCCGTGTCCAAAACATCCTTTCAAGGAGCTAAACTTTTTATAGCACTGCTCAGCATGGCTGTTAAAGAGAGCACGACTTTGTGCTGAGGACACATAGCTGGACCCACCTCTCCTTGTTCTGTTGTCCAGCAACAGCAATGAGCTTGCCAACTGACAGAAGCTGAACTTATGAAGAAAAGTAAGCTGAAGAGATCAGCGTAGTACAGTCACTCTTGATTAATGACAGATGCAGGCAGGCACCTCTTCCCTCTGCTGGGTGAATCACAGCGCTCCTGGCTTTTGTGCCACAATGCTGGTCTGCCCTAGGAAGACACCCGTCACACCCCACCCGGGGGTTACGGCACCGAATGGAGCATCGAGTGCTGCACAAGTTGTGTGAGCACTACACAGACAAAGCCTCTGCAGGCAGGCTTCCCTCAGACATTCCACAGAAACCTGGGAAACAGGGTCAGGGTATTAACACTGCAGCGGCAACTGACTCGAGCCCAGTTTCACACATTGTCATTTTACATATGCAATCCTGTACCTTGGAACGAAGGATGTTGCATGGTTGTGGAAAAACACATAGAAAAAGGGTGTGTAATGCAGCAATGACTTCGCAGTAAGGCTTCAGTTAAGTTTTTGAGTTTTTAAAAAAAGCTTCAAGAAGTTACTTGATAATATATTTATTAAGAGAATCCATTGCTAAACATCTGAGAGAATAAAACAATAGAAGATCTTCATACACTTTAGACACTAACACGGCGGTCATGAATTTTTAGGTTAAAAGAAAGCAAATTGCCTGGATCTTTGTCTTGATTCTGCAGGACATTTCCAATAACTAACTTTTAAAAATCAATTAGAAAGACATACATCACTAAATCCAAGTATGATGATATGTTTTAAAAATAAATATAGAAATATGAACAAGTCTACAATTAGAATATTGCCCTGTACATTCCAAGAAATGCAGAGCTCTTGCCTTCTTTACCTGGAAAGAAAGATCTCTAAACAACAGCAAAGTTGGAACCATTAGGCCTAACTTTCAGATACAGTTTGGCAGCAGCAAAAGCATGCTCAACAGATGCGGTTTTGGAGCACCCCTAACCCTTTTTGCGTGGGAGATTAGGTAAGCGTGATTGAAGTACCAACAATTTACAAAGAATCCTGATATAGTTCAAACAAGCTGGGGGTGAAGACCCCCAGTGATATTTTCATTAAGAAAGAATATCCATAATCACTTAAAATCAGCAAGCACTGTAACTTAAACATCGTAACGTTTTGGTCAGTAAACGATACAATACCAATTAGTTTATGACAAAATTTAAAACCATTTGGCACATGCTATAAAGACATTCTTCCTTAAGAGGTGAAATACATGTTTGAACAGGTACAAGCTGAGGAAACAGGACCAAAATAGCATTGTTGTTAACAGATGTACAGTACAGGATTTGCTCTTCCATACTCAGACTCCAGCAGCATGCGTGGGTGTACTCGGTTGGTTAAGGCCTATGGTTGAACAAAGCCACCCCGCAAAATCCACCTCCTCCGCTTCAGATCTCTTAATGAAAGCATGAATCTGAGCAAAGGAGAAGAATACTATTATTCCAGCACTCAATCTGTTAAATAATAATTTTGGACAACATGAAATCCAGCAAGTCCAGTTTACTTTCGGTATTCAAGCTAGCTACAAAGTTTGGCAACCCATGTGAAGTGACCAGGAGAGGTTTTCTGCAGGATTACTGAAATAACCAGCATATGAAATGTACACATCACAAAGAATTCCAGAGGAATACTGCCTACACAGTGCCTGTTCCAGAATACTTACACCACAGTATGCGATAAGGATGTGACTCAGCCACTTGAGATAATACTCTGGAAAATATCTGCCTGTGCACAGAAAGGCTTTTTGTAATCGAAAGAGTCTGACTGCACTTTGCATCCTTATTGTACAGCAGATCAGAGCAGGGAAAACTTGATTTTCTGCAGTAGAAACACTTAAGGCCATGAAAAGATTCACTGAAACCGAGAAGGTCATTTCACGCAGACAAAAAAATGCAAGATTTGTTTGCATCTAGTAGTTCTACAGATTTTGCAAGGCAAAGCTGATGAAAAAAAACAGAGGCAAATTTTGTGTTTCATAAAGGATGATAAAAGTGTGTTCAACTAGTCCATAAGGTACGTGGAATTTTGTTCTTTCTTCCTCTTAAAAGTAATAATCGATATACTTTATTATTGACTAATAAACCCAAGAAAGAGAGAGAATTCTTTTGCTAATTAATTTAATAGCATTAGGTCATATACTCATTGTAACTATCACATGACAGACTCCAAAAATCACCAGCTTTGGTCTCCTTGACAGAAACGCCAAGACATTCAACGTGAATATTTCACTGAACTCGAGGGGAATTTTTTAACAGGTATACCTTTATATATAAAAACATATATATATTCATGTCTGCGTGTATGCATGTGTAAATCAATTTAAGTAGTCTGTAGATGTATGATTTAATTACAAAGTTAGTCTTACACTGCTGCTAGAGAGAGATAGATTCTCCTTATTCACATAAACCGCTGACCAAGTCTGAGACTAAGATTGGGTCTAGCCGCACCTAGACTCCTCTCTGAAAAGGAGTTTAGGAAGCAAGGGGGTCTATTCTGAACCTCGTGACTCAAAGGAAGGGTCCTCCTTATCCCCTGCATCCATGATCTCTGTGAATCATTCTAACTCGAGTGTAACTTAATTTTCCTTTGTGCACTTCTTCCGTGTAGTAATAGAGTGAACCTTGCTATCTTCGAATCTTTAACTATGTCGCTGTTTTGATTAATTTTGTCTAATCACTTTGTTAATCAACAGATCATTGAGTGCTATTAAAATATCACAATCAAATCCTGTGATTTGCCACAAGTAAATTCTAAACTGCTACTAAATCAAACTGTGTNGATTAGGTAAGCGTGATTGAAGTACCAACAATTTACAAAGAATCCTGATATAGTTCAAACAAGCTGGGGGTGAAGACCCCCAGTGATATTTTCATTAAGAAAGAATATCCATAATCACTTAAAATCAGCAAGCACTGTAACTTAAACATCGTAACGTTTTGGTCAGTAAACGATACAATACCAATTAGTTTATGACAAAATTTAAAACCATTTGGCACATGCTATAAAGACATTCTTCCTTAAGAGGTGAAATACATGTTTGAACAGGTACAAGCTGAGGAAACAGGACCAAAATAGCATTGTTGTTAACAGATGTACAGTACAGGATTTGCTCTTCCATACTCAGACTCCAGCAGCATGCGTGGGTGTACTCGGTTGGTTAAGGCCTATGGTTGAACAAAGCCACCCCGCAAAATCCACCTCCTCCGCTTCAGATCTCTTAATGAAAGCATGAATCTGAGCAAAGGAGAAGAATACTATTATTCCAGCACTCAATCTGTTAAATAATAATTTTGGACAACATGAAATCCAGCAAGTCCAGTTTACTTTCGGTATTCAAGCTAGCTACAAAGTTTGGCAACCCATGTGAAGTGACCAGGAGAGGTTTTCTGCAGGATTACTGAAATAACCAGCATATGAAATGTACACATCACAAAGAATTCCAGAGGAATACTGCCTACACAGTGCCTGTTCCAGAATACTTACACCACAGTATGCGATAAGGATGTGACTCAGCCACTTGAGATAATACTCTGGAAAATATCTGCCTGTGCACAGAAAGGCTTTTTGTAATCGAAAGAGTCTGACTGCACTTTGCATCCTTATTGTACAGCAGATCAGAGCAGGGAAAACTTGATTTTCTGCAGTAGAAACACTTAAGGCCATGAAAAGATTCACTGAAACCGAGAAGGTCATTTCACGCAGACAAAAAAATGCAAGATTTGTTTGCATCTAGTAGTTCTACAGATTTTGCAAGGCAAAGCTGATGAAAAAAAACAGAGGCAAATTTTGTGTTTCATAAAGGATGATAAAAGTGTGTTCAACTAGTCCATAAGGTACGTGGAATTTTGTTCTTTCTTCCTCTTAAAAGTAATAATCGATATACTTTATTATTGACTAATAAACCCAAGAAAGAGAGAGAATTCTTTTGCTAATTAATTTAATAGCATTAGGTCATATACTCATTGTAACTATCACATGACAGACTCCAAAAATCACCAGCTTTGGTCTACTTGACAGAAACGCCAAGACATTCAACGTGAATATTTCACTGAACTCGAGGGGAATTTTTTAACAGGTATACCTTTATATATAAAAACATATATATATTCATGTCTGCGTGTATGCATGTGTAAATCAATTTAAGTAGTCTGTAGATGTATGATTTAATTACAAAGTTAGTCTTACACTGCTGCTAGAGAGAGATAGATTCTCCTTATTCACATAAACCGCTGACCAAGTCTGAGACTAAGATTGGGTCTAGCCGCACCTAGACTCCTCTCTGAAAAGGAGTTTAGGAAGCAAGGGGGTCTATTCTGAACCTCGTGACTCAAAGGAAGGGTCCTCCTTATCCCCTGCATCCATGATCTCTGTGAATCATTCTAACTCGAGTGTAACTTAATTTTCCTTTGTGCACTTCTTCCGTGTAGTAATAGAGTGAACCTTGCTATCTTCGAATCTTTAACTATGTCGCTGTTTTGATTAATTTTGTCTAATCACTTTGTTAATCAACAGATCATTGAGTGCTATTAAAATATCACAATCAAATCCTGTGATTTGCCACAAGTAAATTCTAAACTGCTACTAAATCAAACTGTGTGAAGTCACTCATTCACGACAAATTAACATAGTCGGCAGGATTCACAAATCTGCGTTCGCGACACTGTTCCAGGACTGTGTGAAACCCTAAGGCCCCTTGATCTCTGGGTCAGACAAGCAGCTGCCCCTCAGACTGCTGGAGCTGCTTGTGTCAGGGCCATAAACTACACTCTAGGCCATATGCTCTGATCCCGATCTCAGGTCAGCTGGGGAACCCAACCTGAATGGAAGAATGCTCTTAGTTCAAGTTAAGGACTTTCACTTACCATCAGCTGCTTCAAATCAGCTCTCTCAGCAGGATTCTTAATTAAACTAGGAAAACAGAAAGTGTTACACAAGTTACACACTATTATCTTTTAAAATAAAGATCAAGTTGTATCATGTTGGTATACTGCTTTGGTCCCAAGAAGATACCGCTCTAGATAAAAGCATTAGGTCATGTAGTGCCTCTCAAACATAGATCTGGGTCTGTAAGCAACTCCCTTCTGTAGGTTTCACAGGTCTAGTTTTAGGTATGAAATCCTGAGTTGTCTGATGCTGTTCAGTGGGGGCAGGAGTGAGTGTCTAACCAAGCTGGAGAGATCAAATTCCCATGTAAAACACACACTCAACAATATGAGCCGCTTTATCCCTCAAGTCTTTTCAAGCTCAGTATCAAGTACAGCTATTGTGTTACTGTTCTTCCTTTTGGAAACAGTAAATAAATGTATGTAGCTTTTAATAAATAAATGTAGCTTTTAAAAAACTTTTTCAAACCATAATAAACTGCCTCCCTTAGCACTGAATATACTGGTTCAGTGGAGGTATCACTGAAGTGGAATTGGAAAAGTAAATAGATGGAAAAATGACTGGTGTGATAAAGATGTTAGTTCAGTGAAGCACTCAAAGAAAAAAAAAGCATCTGGAACCTGCAAGACTGCTGCATTATACGAATCAGTCACTGCAGAATGCTGTGAAGGTTACCCTTAAAAGTAAGGATCCTCCTTTAGAAGCGCGTTGTATAATCAGAGTCCGTAAGTACTATGGTGTCTTCAGTGCTGAGAAAGTACTAGTCTAAGTTGCACACAGACGCAGAGGTCCTATCTTAAAGAGGGGAACATCTCAGCTTTGGGGTTCTCTTTGGATGCATATGCTGTCAAGCTGGTGCCTGTAAAATGAGCTTTAGGCACATTAACAGTTGGGGAAAGAGGATTGTGCTCATTGAAATTACTCCACGTTTGCCATGACCTACAAGTAGGGTCTCTAACTGCCAAGTTATCGATACAGTAAGACAGCAGTAAGACATGCATTGATCCCAAATTGCAACTTAGCCATAGAGGAAATACTCACCATTTGTTAACAAAATCTTGAAATTCGGAACCAAACACACCATTGGGCAGTTTTGGAGGTGGCTAAAAAAAAGAACCACACACAAAAAAAAAAAATCAGCAGTTATTCTGCATAACTAATACATGATGATGCACAACCTACCCAGAGGTCTACCAATTATATGCCCTGTATCTGGGCAAAGCTATAAAGCCCTAGCACTACCCAGGCCTGCCTTCAAAGCTGAGCTCCGAAACAAGTGTCAGGCAGACTTCAGCTTCCATGTGTATGAATAAAGGATATGCTGTCATATGATTTATAAAAGTAAAGGTGTTGAGTTTATTACTGACTAATTTTGGTTATCACTCTCACAGCTCCTGGATTTTAGATGTTTCGGTAATAAATCAGACCAGAGACAGTTTCTATGGTGTGGGGTGTTTTTTGCTGTGCCTTTTTTTTTTTTTTTTTTT
>VYZW01033120.1:0-41182 GCA_013401315.1 Balaeniceps rex
CATTGAAACTATGGCTTCAACTTAATTTTTTTTTTCTTACAGCAATGTAACATGAGGTTCAGTTTCTTGTTTTGCATTTCAAAATTCAAATTTTGTAGTTATTTTTTGCAAGGAGCTGGGGAAGCACCTACTTAATCTGCATCAGAGCACTACTCTCTTTTATGTGCATCACTATAGTACAGATCTATTCTGTATTGCTGCGTAGTCTGTGGAAACACATTTCTACCCTGAATTACTCTTATTTTAGACAAAGGAAGGTAACAAAGAAGAACCAAAGTAAATTCTCCATAACATGCAGCATGCAAACAGGGCTACAATCTCAATGTACAATGTCTGCCAGACAAGACCCAGTCCCCTCTGTCTGGCAGCAGAGGAGGACCTGAACCATCCAGCCCACCTCAAGGAGTCACAAAGCCACCTTTTATGACTTTTAAAGCCTCAGGTTGCCCAGAACTAGGCCAGCAGCTCCAGAGTGAGACTTCAGTAAGACTGGTTCCTAAGCAATGTGCTACAGGATTAGCTACAGTGATGGCCCTGGATCCCCGGCCATTATACTGCTTTTATTTTGCTGTAACAGCTTGACCGCAGGCCATTTGGCTTCTGAGTAAGAATGGGGAGCACTGAATGGTATTCAGATTATCTACATTGGTTTCCAAGATTTGGGTGGAATTTATTGCCTAGATCCAAGAGCACTACTCAGACTGATGGCTGTCCAGGGGCCCCTAAGCTTGTCAGTACATAAAAATTTAATGGCACCCTGACGTTAACTGCAGCACTCATTAAGCACCTAAACATGCCTAATCAGCTAAGTGGGAACCTCCCACCCAAATTCTGCAACATCTCAGAGAAAGAAGTGAGCCCCTGAGGACCTTCATCCGTTTGGTACCTCCAAAGAACACTTGGTGCGCTTGAACAGCGTTGGCCAAAGGAGGTCACCTCTCACACAGCAGTTGAAGGACGAGAATCGCTGATGGGATTTGAACCTACTGCAAATCAAAGACATGCTGAAGAAAATGAGTCTTTTTATAAACGCAAATGCACTTGTTCATTATCAATCATAATACTAAATTAAGAGAATGAAAAGGAAATTTGTACTTATTATCCATGAAAGGTATTTATGAAAACACTTATTTCCTTTAGTATCCTGTTAGGAAAACTTCAGCTAGAGAAGGAGGAGACTGTTATTGCCAGCTTAGCTTACTTCAGGGAGCCCTTAGGATGGGTCAGGGTATTCCCCAGTGTTTGTTCCAGCAAGAACACAGCCCTGCGGACGCGTGGAATCATATAACTTAATGATAATGGCACTAATAACTCAGCTAGCTGCAGTAAAATTTTACTACAGAACATTTCTGGTTAATAAGTAAATCATATTGATTAATAAATGAAATCATTAGAAGACCTTTAACAGCACATTGGGGATATAGGAGTGGGCTGGGCAACAGCAAAATTATTGATGCAGAAAACCTACCACTGTTCCTTCTGAAATTAGCCACAAATTTTGCCTCTAGCTCTCCAGGGAACAGCAGCAGGTTCAGAATACCATCACATGAGAGTCTCCTCCTTGATAACCCCAGAAAACCCAGCTGCTTATCAGCTTTTGACAAAAAGAAGATTCAATTCATAATGGCCAAGAATCAATTCTGGGAAATATTCCAGCTCTGTCTTATGCTTGCTCCCACAAACAGATTTTTGAAAGGGTTGGGGAACTTTCTGACCAGTAATGTTTAACATGTGTTAAGATCAGGACAGTCAAATCTCTTCCTTCAGACTATTTGTCTTGGAATCAGGAAAAAAACTCTTTTCACTCATCACTGCACAGCTGGCACATTAGGGATATTTTCCAGTATTTAGAAGCATCATCTACTGCTAGGTTTGATGAACTAGTAAAGGATGCCAAAATCTATTCTCCCTTTCATCAACATATACTGCTGTTAAGTGGTGTAAGAATTTTTTGTACTGGTAGTAAGAAAAATTAAGAAAATAAGACTGTCCTACAAGGAAAGACAGCCTTGGTGTCTCTTCCTATGGAGAGCCCATCATTTTGCACCAAGATTGCAAAAATTCATCTTATCTCTTGCAAACCGAGATTGCACAGATTCTTGCCGGCAGCACACAGCAAAGCATTGCAATCTCCTGTGTCACTCAGAAGCAAAAAAAATCTGACTGGCAGCAAAGGAAATTTCCTTTGTCTACTAGCGAAACATTCTGCCATGACGTTTGCAGTAGCTTGCTCTATTATCAAAGTAAAAATTAATTCATACACATTGTTAACAAAATAGCATGCCTTTTATTTTGCTTACAAACTTCCAATTACATGATTCATGAGGAATTATTGCATATTGCAGTGTCTTTCCGTTCTGTATAAAAATAGCTTTTCATTCAGTATTTCTTTCCAGATTCCCATGTTGTGAGCACTCAAGCCATCCAATATTCCCCAGTGATATGTAAGGATTTATAAACCCTCTGCTTTTCTACATTCTAAAATGCTCTTATACCAAATTTCAACAATATCTGAAATTTAATGTCTCAGCAACTTGGGTAGCAGAGTTACAGTTGGAATCTGTCCTTGACCTTCTCTGGGAACACAAAGATTTCCACACAGTATCATCGCGCTTTTGCCTCTGAGCAATCTGGGCTGCACAAGACTTTAAGCTGAACCTGGATTGCCTAAAGGAGGTTGGGGCAGGTGAGACAGGAGGAGTTAAAATGTCCCGAAAAACAAAGGTGAAATTTAAATGGACTACTTAGAGCAAAATCTAGGACTCCTCGTTAATAGAAAACCACAAAATGTCACAAAAACTCTATGCCTCAGGAACTGCCTAGCAGGGCATCGGTATGGTGCTCCTCGGCAGAGAATAATGTTCCACTTCTGTTGCCAACCCTGGCACATCTGGATGCATCATCATGAAAAATCAGAAAATCTACAATGAAATCCACACTAGCCCTGAATCACATCACTGATATGTTAACTTCATTGGCAGTTTCCAGCCCTACGATAACTCTCCTTCTCAGGAGAGCAACAGGGAATTTCCATCAAAATATTTTTGATTAAGAAAAAATCAGTTTCTGCATAATCTAAGTTTTTTGTGAGAAGATTTTCATTTCTCACTGGGACCACTGATGTCGAACATGTTTTGAAATCTTTGGCTGCCTGAGCTGCTGCAGTATCTCTTGAAAGACGCAGTGCAGCTGATTTACCCTGCAGGCTGGATTATAGTGTTCATAATTTAGCAATGCCTCAGCTTATGCTGGAGCATGATGGCACATCCCAGGATATGGATCTACCAGAATCAAAACTCTCTACCATCACCTTTTTTTCCCCTGGAAAGTGTCCATCTGTTGAAAACCAGTGAAAACAAATGTCAAATAATCAATTATTGATGATATCAGTAATAAAATTTCAAATAAAAAATGTCAAATTATTTGCATTTCTAGTGGAATTCATAATGAAGTCAATTGACTGAAACCTTAAAAACAAAACTGGGATTTTCTGAGGGAACAAAACAATCAAGGCAAAATGCTACAAATATTCAAACACAATTCATTGACAAACTATTTCACTACAGTGAGATGTTACAGGCAAAAGTACATTATAACCAGGTGTAGATTTTTTACAAAAATTATTGTACCATAGGATGAGATGCCATGGGTGAGGGGAATATTATGAAGCTAATGTGGCAGAGGGGAGACTGAAGCAGCTGCTTTCTTCTTCGGTATCCAAACCACGATCAAAGCCTTTTCTTTGGAAGGTGATGAAATAAAATTGAATGAGTCCGAGAGAAAGGAGAGAGTTAGCAGGTTGGCAGCAAATCAAGACTGGGCAATAATCACAAATGGTCACAAGAGATAATTGCACAGACAGTGAGCCATGGCCCCATCAGAGCACATATTTGATGTTTCATCTCCACCTCTGACAGACCCAAGGGTCTTGTCCTTTGTACATTCTGGCAAAACTTGTATCACTAGCTGTGTCAAAAAGTAAAGGCAAGAACTGAATCTTTCCAACCTCTCTCATGAACCATCATAACAATATATTGCAGACATATACTTTTACAAACTTTATTGGCTTAAGCCACAGCACAAACCACAGAGACAACAGTATATATTTCTGCTTTCATTCCACAGGGGAGTAACAAGGGCTGAGAAAAGTGTAAAGAGTGAGATTTGTTGTATCTGTCTTTAAGATAAGGATTCAATTAGACACTCAGGCATCTCCATTTAGGTGGCTACACTTATGCAGTTGCTTGCACATAGGTGTCTAGAGTCATTTGAGACACCTTAAGGTACCTTACCTGCTGCTTACCTCAGCTGGTTACTCAGCTGCCCGTTCAGAAGGGCACAGGTCTCCTATAGGGTATGCATCACATTTGCCAACCCCATGCAGATGTTTCAGATACCCTAGAGCCCCTCAGAAACCATAGATGTTTATGAGTGGGCCACTGAATCAAGCCCTAGATGTTTACATTCCCCTGATATCAATGGAGAGTGATTCCATAGTCAACAGCCCCTGAAGAGTGATTCAGCTGGCCAGCTACCAGCTGTCTGCTTTGAGGCGAAACGATTTACTCTCTGGGATCCACTGACTGTATTGACTAGGGCCAGGTTTCAGTTCATCAGGATGTCCTCTGCTACTTGATACACCCCAGGGTGTCCGAGACGTGCACTGATATGATGCAGCATTTAAATATTTCTGGAACAGCACCTGGAAGCCAGGTGGGAACAGTGGGACATCTCAAATGGTACCACATACCTATTCATGAGCAGCTGAGATGAGCTCTTATGATACATCCTCAGTGCTTAGAGACCGAGTTCACATGCAGACACTTACCTGAAGATACCTAACTTTAAATGTCTTAGTCTGGAGCTGTACCCCACCCAAAGGACCCTATTTAGTTTCCAGGAATCAGCATTTAGTGCCATTTGAGACACTCTCTGCAACCTGGCCTCCAGCTGCCACTCTTGAAAGACATGTGTCCCCTACCGGCCTCATGTCATCCCTGCCAACCCCACGCAGCTGTCTCAGGTCCCTAGAGCACCTCAAATTACACTAAAAGCCTCCATCTGTTTAACTGAGTTGTGGAAATGTCTGTAATATGGTTGCCTACACTAACAGAGCTAATGATTCAAGGTTTCCTTTATAAAGCCAGTGGAGGAAAAACTGGGTTTAGGATACATCTCAGTTGGCTTATTTTAGAGATTTACTTTAGAACGAGATGCACCATACCCAGAGGAGCCAATTTCTCTCCATTCTTAACAAATGGAAGGGGACCAGCTCAGAAGCAGACACTTACACTCAGTCAGCTGAATCCCACCTCTCAGGAGTTACCCAAGCCAGAAAGGGAGCTCCAATGTGCATTCAGATCCACTGCAGAGACACGGCCAAGTCGCCAAGGTTTGATGGACCACTGTGAGCCCCAGTCAAGCAGCACAACTGTCAGTGGCTGGGTTTTAGTTATGAGGCGAGAGGTTTAAGATGATGAGTTTTAACACGCATTTGTGATGGAGTAAGAAAATAATCACAGCCATGTGCACTTCAGTACACGGTCAGCTGAGATCTAGAATCTGTGTGCCTGAGCCCGGAGCTGCAATTCTCGCTTTAACCCACCACCACTGTTTTTCTGTTAATATTACTAAGCTTTTCCAAGAGGTGCCATGGTAACAGGCACCTTGGAATTACTTCACAGATTAAATTGTGTGTTATGCAAAGTGGCCTGGCAGGTTTTCTGCTTTTAATATTCAAAGGATTACCTTCAACGTAGCCCGTATATTTTCAAATCCTTAAATCCCTTGACACCTGGACACTTTGTATGTAGCTCCAAACATACCATAATTTTGCTCCCAGACTTCAGAAAACCATTTAAAAGTAGATCCGGCACGAACAGCACATGGCAGTTCTATCAATTCCTCTGGCAGAGAGGTTACGAGAGGCCTAGAGATGAAGAGACAGGAAGAAAAATAAGCGGTAGCTACCCAAAAGAAAGAGTCTGGCTAAAGCAAGGCATCAAGTCAGCAAAGGAAAGTTAGTCTGCTGGTTTCGTATGAGGATAAGGAATGCTGTTTCTAGCTATGCTAGGACACAGCGGGCAGTCTTTCTCAGCTCTCCCCACCGCAGGGGAGGACAACACACGCCGAGGCACGCACCCCTCGCCTGCCCTGTCCGCACCCACGGCTCTCCCTCCGCAGCCCTACCCTGGGCTGGGGGGCTCCGGAGGGCAGCAGGGATTACCGGAGCACAGCACCAACCGCTCCTGCCTGCCAGCCTGCTCCTGCCCACCCGGTGTTACTCCCTCTATGAGAGTACCAACAAAACAAAAACTTCCCCCAGGAGGCTGTTACAAAAGCAATGACGATTTATGCAAGCCTAAAAAATAGGCACTTGGATACCATGGTGATTAGCACTGTGAAAGAAAAAAAACACAGTTTTTCTTCTCTATCTGATTTGTGAATTCTCTAGGGAATGTACATTTTTGCATATGCATGTACCACATGTACAGGCAAGGGCAGAGGCACGGTCTTTCTGAAATCCCTGATGCTCACCTGAATTATGAACAGTCTGGAAATTCAGAATAATCTCAGCCAGCCTCACTTCCACCTTTATTAAGTATCACAAACACAGATCTTGAGAGACAGGCAAATTTCCTGCACCAAATGCATTCAGTTGCCCAGACCTGCAAGGAAAGAGTAAATACTCTAACTTGTTAAGCCTTCTACCACCGTCTCTTCTCCTCAGCCCTGGCAATGACATTATCCTCCCCACTGGTTCATTGCCTCCTCTCACCGTCATTGCTACACCTCCCTATCTGCTGCATCCGAGCCTGACTCCATCAGGCTTGGAATCACCTCCCAAATTTTCTTGTCTATCCTCCACACCTGTGCTACTTAAATCTCTCCCAAGGAACCAGCCTGGCCACCTTCCTACCTGCAAAACACAAGGTGTGTGCATCCAAACTCCAACAGACGGTATTCATGAGGCTTTCCCCACTGCCTCACTTCACCCAGGGACAGGCCTGTCCTCTCCTAAAAGTGCTCACGGAGAAAGCGAAAGCCCCTTCGGTGGCCTGACTTTGCCTCTGCATGGAGCCTCTTTCCTTTCCCTTTCCTCATGCCTTTGCAATAGGGGACAATAGGCTTCGTATGTCTTTGGACGGATATTTGGTGGGCACAGAGAGCAGATTACAGCAATGTTAATTGCAAACCAGCAACATGGAGGAGTACAGTGTCTTGTTCATCTAGAGAAAATACATTTGCAGGGTGTATCTGCACAAAGGCCCTGATTTTAAAAGGTGAAAACCTACATGTCAGAACTAGGTGATGCAGAGCTGCATACAGCAGTGACACAGATTGGCTATAGGTACCTTTCTTTCATAACAAGAAAAGTGTTACCAGTTGTTTGTACCCAGCCAAACTTACCACAGGTGGTCACCAGTATCCCTGGAGCCATCGCGCCCCTTTTCCATTTCAGGGTAACTGGAGGGACTGCCCTGGAAAATGTATGAGAAAGGCTGGCTGAACACGACTGGCTTGCTGCAATGCTCCTGCTATCCCCACAGCAGAAAGGACACATCTCAGGGAGCTGAATGAAAATCCATTCCTGACCGCCACCGATATCCAAACATGAAATGCTCAGGACAACCGGCACATGAAATAGTAGACTGATAAATAATCAAAGCAAAGCCATGGGGAGTCCGGGCTTTTTTTTCCTTAGGGAAAACTGCTCATACCCCTTTGGAAAAGAAGAATGAACAGGTGAACTTCACCAGATGGGACTGTGGGATCTGAGAAAGGAAAATGAAGATGGAGACGAACAAGGTACTTTGATGATGATACTCAGCCGCACATCTTTCTTTCTGGGACCCTATGCCTCTCAGCTATTGCCCCATCTCTTAATCTTCGCAGGCATCTCCAAATTTTGGTCCTTATTCTAGACCAAGTCTAGAAAGTGCCCACAGCTGATGAACAGTCTTGATGTTGTAAGCTTCTTCCCCCTGCCACACAATAATGTAACAATAAGCGTTGAATAAAGCCCAAGACATCTTGCAGGATAGACAGTCAGATCCAAATGCTTTACCTTTCAACAGATTTTGCTTTCTTCATGCCCATTTTCTAGTTGTACATATTCTTACAAGGCATGACTTCAATTTTCAATTTTCACAGCATTGATAAGTATTTTCTCAAACCCCGGACTATGCACAGTCCATGCACAAATAACTCTAGTAATAGGGATTATATAAAAAAAGTAAAAGACTGAGTAAATAAATAGTTCCTGGTTAAAAATCTGAACCTCTCATAGGCTTTAATGCAAACATTTCCCCTTGAGTGTGTATCCACTTGAATCATTTACCTCTCTGAGGAAGCATTTTTGTACAGTTAAATGGTCCTCAAAGGCACAAAACACGGCAATGATTTATACATGCATGCCTGTGTTCTGTGCATATGACCATTGTCTGTGCATATATATTTGTTGGTGGTAGAACCAGAGCAGTTCTGAAGATCTTTTTCAGACCTGTTTTTCTGTGATTCTGTGAGAAGAGGCTAATTAGGAACCCATTTTCAGAAGCACTGAGCAGCTCCTGCTGCCACCCCAAAAACGGCTTGCTTAGAGATCAACTTCTCTGAAAATCCTGGTCTTGAGGCTTATCTCCCCAGGAGAAGTGCAATGGTTTACATTAAAGCCATTTAAAAACAATTTAGTGTTCTTATTTTTTGCTAAGCAGTGGGTTATATTGTTTTAATTTGAGTTAGTAAGGATTTGACTGAAATCAATGTGAGCTGTTCTTCTGTTTAATGAGTGTATTCCTATTAAAAATATGCCTTTATTAGGTTCATGGATGTTTCTTGTATAATTCAGACCTTAGAGCCTCTAAAGGGCTCTAAGATGCACAAAGGAAAGATAATGCTTATTTTTATTTCCTGTTTTTTCTGCACTAAGCTACCCAGCAGCACATCAACCTTATGTAGCGCTATTTCTGCAGTCTTTGAGCATCCACAACGCACCTGGGAAGCAGAGAACAATTTCCTTTCCAATTTACCTACAGGGAAGTGAGCTGGAGAGCAGCCCTAAGCCCTCACCATACCCGAGCTGGGTCCTGCATTCAGCTCACCAGCCACTAACCCATGAAGTGCTCTTCTCCTTTCACCCTATAGCGTTCTCCCTGTTCCTATAATGCACCTGGCTTAGCCCTAAAGAAGACACAAAGCCTCTGACAAAACCACGGGGCCAGAACACCCACATATCTAGTTCCCCCTAAGACTGAGGACAGACCAGAGCATCTCCTGCTCCCTCCATCCACTGGGGTTTTCTTCGAAAGAAAGAAAAGGGATATGGCATCCCTGGGTCTTGGCCTGACTTGCAGTCTGGAAACCATCCCAGGACCTTGAAGCAGGGAAGTGCTCTTGGGCACTGACAGCTTAGATATAACCTAAGAACCACTTGCACAAAACTATTTTTGGCAAACGGCTCCCCTTGTTTCTGTTCAATGTGCTTCATTAAGTCAGATGCAGTGGTTGATGTTTCAAGGGGCCTAAGTGCCAACGCAGTCTGAGCTACGAGAACTTCTCCTGTGGCTGCCAGACAGGTTATGTGAAAACCATCACAGCAGAAGAAATACATTAAGTGCAGCAGGGAGCAGGAAAGACGAATATGGAGTTGAAAATGAGAGGAAATGCTCCAGTGCCAGATTTTAAACTGCACACAGGGGCATTTTCTCTCCTTCTTTCTTATGCAAAACTCAAAAATAACTGTAGTGCTGATGTTTCAAGAAGCCTCGAAAAGAGACTTGGTGGTACAGGCTTTCAGCAATTTGGTCTCCTTTCCTTTTGCTAGGACTGGAGAAAGAAAATCACACTTGATTTTTTAGGAGGAAAAGTGTTATACAAGAAAGGAGGTATGACGCACCTAATTTTATAACCATCCAAAGCCATGTATACATTATTTATATAAGTACTGTATGCTAGGGAGACCTCTTAGAATGGTATTGGGAATTAAAAACAACCTGTAATACTGTGAAGCACTAAAGCTTTCATCTGGAGATGCAGTCAGGAGGGAAAATGAAGAGGGGGAATCTGTAGGCAGATTTCTGACAAAAACTGTTGTTTATATCCAAGCAAGGCTAGGAGGCGAGTGCCAAGATTCCTGCAAGATTTTCCAAACTTGGTGCCCGCAGTTTGGCTTCCACATCCATCGTTTGGCACCTCTTTGGAAGTGCGGAGCACCATGGCCGCTCTCCCCGGGATGTGCAGGGGTGCAGCATGCCAACAGCGCTGCATCTGTGGTGGAAACCTCACCGGCCCCGTGCGTCCCTCTGTTGCTGTCTCACACAGATGTGTTTCGTTTGGAAGTGGGGGCAGATGGCATGAATTCATTTATTTCTACCGCGTAAACAGAAAACAAAACCCAAAATGGGACGTGCAAGAAGAGGCTGTACTCTGCGTCCTGATCCCAACATCCACATAAATACAGCTCAGCCCTGCAGGATGCTACCAGATGGAGACTATGGTAATTTTAAAGAAAAAAAATACAAATACCATTTTGTGAGGTGGGGGGTGTACATTTAAGTTTGCATTTGGCAGAGCAACAGACCTTATCTGTCTAAAATACACCACCTAGAGTGGCACTCCACAAAAATAAGCCTTTGCTTCTGCCTCCCCCACTGCCCACTCTTTTACTGGAGCTCAGAGCTTGCTTACGGTTTTGGGCGGTGGAGCCATCCACCTCCTGTAGCATGCAGAAGAGCAGAACAATTTTTCCAACAGAAAGAGGAAATTCAAGGAGGTTGACAGGAACGAGGACACAGCAGTGAGGTCCCAACATCCATCATTTCATGGAAAAGACCAAAGACCGGTCAGTGACTGCCGGTGGGTGGGACAACAGCTTTAAGCCATATTTTAAAGAAAATGCCTGACTTCACCCTGGCCCTGTGCAGGACATACCACTCCAAGCCACACTCTCACCCAGCTAACCCAGTGTTTTCCTTGGTCGTCCCACCCCAATGCTGACCAGCCCTGGAACTGTTCAGCCATCCATAATATCTCTGTCAATCTGAAATAGAAAGCGAAGCTCTTCTGTTACCAACTCTTCCTGAATAAGTTTTCACAGTGGATCATACCCATCTGCATACACACAGACACTCATTTCTGTAATCTAATAGAGGCATTTTTCTCCCAAAGGCTAAAAAGCAAAAACCAAAACAGCACGAAGAAAGATTATTTATATAATCAAACACTCAGGAGTGTCTCAGATGGTACATTCAGTTCCTGCAGAGACACGCAGGCTGCATCTGAAGTTGTCCTGATCCCATGCCTACGGCAAGGACTTCAAGCTTGAATTCCCCAGCCATTTTCACCACTTGGCTCTTGGATCCAGCTGTGCCTGTCTCCTGCATGTGCTCCAGCTGGGCCACCAAGGGAAGCGTCAGCAACGGTCATGCTTACCTGTCCAGCCCCTGCTGAGACCCTCAACACAGACAGAAAATGCCAGATCGCAGCCTGTACCCCACATCCTCACCCCACAGCCCCCACAAAGTGCCTCCTCATAGCTGCAGGATGCTAAGCCTCCCAACATAGAGGATGGTGTCACCATTGCAAGCCCATGGTGTGTCACCATTGCAAGCCCATGGTTTGTCACCTCTGGGGCACACTGGATCCCTTCACACTGGAAGAGGGCACTTCTTTTGTGTATGGTCAGAGCAGAGGACGTGCAGAATACACTTCAGGCAGACCACTGGTAACAGCCATGTCTGTAAGGACACTGCAGGTGTGATAGCTTGTGTAGTCAAAAACTGAAGGAGCAATCCCACAGGACCAAGGGCAGCGGGGTGGGAAAGAGAAGTGGCACCACTGCCTCGGGCAGGAGGTGCTTCAAGGAGTCCTCAGCAGTGAGGCCCCATGCAGCTTTGCTTGGCCAAGCTTAATTTCTGTCCTTGTGAAAACAACGTCAACTCTCACCAGGAAAACAAAGGAGAAGGAGCACTGTACCATCCTCCTGGTCAGGTATACCAGCAATGAGCAGCCTTCCTGCAAGAGGAGACTGTGAGGACCCCATCAAGGAGGGTCCCCTGGCACTGACAGCCTGCAGGGGCAAATCACAAGCTCATCTATATCTCCTGTACTCAGCCATGGGCTACCTCCCTGGCACTGTACACAGCAGCCAGCCTTCCTCTGCCCCAGCTTGCAAGTCTGGATACGGCCCTATTGCCCCTGCAACTCCAGGACAGAGAAGGAGACCTGATTTCACTGTGTACTTGCTCTTGGGACAAACCCAAGCCTCTATTTAGAAACAGTAGTGGAGGGCCAGTGAGTCTGTCTTTGAGTTACTGGTCTTCCCAAGGGTGGCTGATGGTTTCATAAGCACGTGCTCAGTCCCACATAGACCCTTGCTCAGGGACACCCCACACAAGCCACAAGCTCCAAAAATGGTGCTCACCAATGCAACCATGTTTCAGACAGCAATTCCCACTTGGCACTGGACAGGGATGGATGTGCCATTACCCCAGAGACAGCATCAGCACCAGCTTCAAACTGCAGGGAACCCAGATGACTTTTCTGTGGCATGCACAACTAAGGTATCCAGCCTTGCCTGCAGCAGCAGCCTTCCTCCTCCCTCAAGCTATGACTCTGACATGGCTCCTGCTCCCTGTGTCACCCATCCCATAATCTGAGCTCTTATCACTTCCTGGCTCAGGGAGATCATCCCAAATGCCCTTACAGGGCTCAGTTCTTGGAAGCAAGACAAGGACAGTGAAGATGTGGGCATATAGATCAATGGCAAAGTGAAAATGATAGCCTCACTTCATTGCCTAAATGTGGAAAGGCAAGAGCACAATACAACAAAGAAAAACCCAGTCAGCCTGATTAGGAAATATTTCACATGGCACAGTAAAATGAGCTGCTGGCAAAAAAGACCGTGAAAAAAAAGTCACTCCGAGACTTGTATGAACCAAATGGAGAAAGCAGATAGTTCCTGCCTGGGGTCTTACTGCACAGTCAGCCTCTATGTCAAAAAAGGTTGGGGTCCTGAACTCCGTATCACAATGTCTGTGACCTTGACTGCCCTGAGCCATAAAAAATCACAACAGCTTATGTCACAGCCAGTTCCTTCCAGGGCATTCAGACATCTTCTAGACATCCACACCACCCTGAGGATAATCACACCCGAGCACCACAGAGCCCCATCACTCTAAACCCCACAAGCACCCAAAACCCCAGTGCAGAAACAAGATGTCTTGTCAAACTCTCACATACGCTTTCATGCCCAGTGTGACAGTCGTGTGGCTGGGTCTATCTGCCAGGTTGTACTGCACTTCTCACCATGTTCAGCACTAATCCAGCCCTCTGACTGTACCCGGAGATAATGGGTACAACAAAGGGGGTCACCTGCATGGATGCCCCCAGCCAGCTTCTGCAGCTTTATGAGAAGAGAAAGCAGCATCGCTGCCTTCAAATTTGAAATTGCCCAAACAAGATCTGACCTTGACTCTCTAGTGGTATGATTGTCCAGCATTACATTATGATCAGAAGTGTAAAGACAGTGCCTGATTCAAAGATTTCTCCATTCAGGAGAGAGATACTGGGATGCCCTCATTCATACATGACGCTTCATGGTAAGACAGCGGCAGGAGCTGGGGGTTTGATATGACAACAGGGAAAAGCCCTTCTCCATCAGTGGCTTCTACCCACAAAGTCTATGGCCACTTCTTCGTCCCTTCCTTCCCTATGTTGGGAACCTTCCATGAGGTGGCAAGGGCATTATACTAGTGTTGTGGAAGATATACTTTGAGCTGCAAGGCTTTCAAGGTGCATGAAGAAACCCAGCTGTCTGAGCAGGTGAAGTTTGCAAAGCTGGGATTTGCAGAAATAATCTGTCAGTAAAAGCAGAAAAAGGAAAATGTTTTCTACTTTTAATCTGAACCCGTATGAAATGTAAACACTGAGATACAATGACCTTGATTCATAAAAGATCACAAGGGAGGATGAAGGGGATTTAAGTTATCCCTTGCCCTGACAAGGCATACCTCTGAATCCAAGCACAGCCCTTCTCATGACAAAAGAGCACTCAGCCTGGGAGACAGGGCTACTGAGTGCAGATCTGGGTTGGCGTTGGGTCAGTCTGTGTTGGAGACTGATCACAACCGAGCAGGTTCATCACACTGGTCATTAAAAATCACAGCAGGGTCTCAAAACAACTGTTAAAAACCCACCTGCTGAAACCTCCTCTTTCACTCTCCTGGAGGCCTTTCCTAGTCCCCTTCCCATCATCTGCCCTTCATCTTCATGCCATGAGTTTGGCAGCAGGCTGCAGCCTGGCTTTTCCATCCAGTTCTGCTCTGTGTCCTTGCAATAGTCCCCCCAGGGGAGAACCAGCTCCAGACTTGGACAACCATGGCTTGATTTAGTTGCCCACACAAAAGAACTGATTATCATTTTTACACACCCTGAGATACCTGGAGCATCCCTATGGGCTGCTATATATGGTACAAGACCAGACAGAGGCACATGCCCTTCTGCAGTGGCAGAGCAAGGCTGGAGAGCAGGCTCCAAGGAGCGCCAGTGGCACTAGGTGCTCATGTTTAGGTGCTGAATCGCATCCCACATCTGCATTGGTTATAAAAGGTGCTTAGGTCCCCAGCCACACGTAGGCAGATGCATTTAAGACCCTGAATCCAGAGCCGATTCCAGCCTTCTTTGAGTGCCTCAGTTTCCCCATCTATACAGTTGGGATGATGATGCTCTTTATGTAGCACCTGGGAGAATGAGATGAAAAAATTGTTATCAGACTGAAGCAAAAGCAATCGCAGTGTGGGCTGTCTCACTTTCTTCACTGGGTTTCCCTCCTTCCACCTCGTACCTGAGCAACACAGCAGGTCCCCTCTGTGTGCACGGGTCTGCTCCAAAGGTGATGTTGTTGAGCAAGCTCATAAAAAACTGTCCTATTTACCATGGGTGTGGGAGAAACGTTATGATCCCTCACATAAACTGGAACAGCAAATATTTCATTCAGATTTTTTTTTTCTCAAAGTATGACATTGTTCGTGTATGCGGTTACCAGGGAGAACGCTAGCTGCTAAACTGTGAGTGGATGAGACTACGAACTTCAGCACTACAGCACTACAAAATGGATTTCCTGTTGCTGCTGCTGGCTTCTTGGCTGCTACCCTCCCATGGCATGTCTTCATCAAACGCTACACTTTTACACATTTAGTGCCAAAAATTCTTATTTTCTTCCTACATCTTGGTTTCTTCCATTATATTTCTGTTTACTAAGTGGAGCTGCCTTACATATTTTAAACGCAGTAAATAATCTGAAAAAGGGGTGGCTGTTTCCTCCATATCCATCTCCAAGCTTGACCTCTGAGCTGCTTGCCCTTGCCTCCATTACCCACATTATGCCTTATTTTCCTCCTCAGCTGGGAGAAAAAATCATTTTACTCCCATCAGTCTCACTCTCCCAACAGGGCGGAATATTTCTGTGCGTATCCATATTTTTTGTGTTCATCTCACTGCAGTCAAGGAGCACCCTGCGTTTTTGGGTAAGGACTCAGACAGCAAACTGACTCTTTTAGTCAATGGTTTAAAGCCCACAGCAGAGCAGATGTCACAGAGCATCTCCCCCTGTACGGAAATCAGAATCTCTCTGAACTGGAAGCAACTTTTTAAGAATAAAAGAAAGCTTCTTTTGCCACTGTTTGAAATTTTTTTTTTTCCTGACAATTTTTGTCCAGTTGTATTAGCTCATCATAATTCTTAAAGCTTTGCAGCTTTCTAAGCCTAGGAGTCCCCTTTTTGGCTCTGCATGACAGCAAATATAGACATGGACAGCTCTAAAGTAGTGTTTCTGGGTAACGCTTTCGCCTAGCCATTTTCCACCCCAGAGGAAAATGTTTCTAAGCAGAGAGTGTTACAGCATGAGACACAAACTGTGATTTCTGGAATGAAATGTTACATTTTATTAAACTCAAATATAAAGCCTCCCTGTGCTGGCAAGGAAAATATAATATTCTAACCAAAAGGAGGTTTTAATAATTATTGTCAGAGAGGTAGTAGCTGTAGAAGGTGAAATAACCTCCCAGTAAAACTCGACTGGTGTTAACGAATTGTAAATTAGATACTGTGAGCACCTGCCCACTGCTGTAAATTGTTTGCTTTTGAAACAGTCTAGACCTTCTTCCTCTGGGTAAAAAGATAATGAGACTTGATGCTATAGTCTCATTACAAGAAAAAGGAGGATTTAATAGAATAATTGCATGAAACCAGAGACGAATGTCATGGCAACAGCCACAAAGCGGGAAGCTGGGAGGTGCTGTCAGGGGTCTACAGGTCACCTTCAGTCTTCAGTAAGAAAAGACCTCATGGTTTGGAGATGTGACACTGCGCTGGGATGAAATGAGGCTCCTCCATCCAGCGGAGGATGGTGGCTGTCAGCAAACCACTCACACAGCAGAAAGGGGAGAGCTTGAAGACTTCTGCCGGGCATGGGGGACAGGCTCGGGGGCAGGAACCGGCTGGCTCAGGAGCAAAGCAATGAAACATCCCGCTGAACGGATGGGCAGGGAGTGCTGGGATCAGGCAGCCAAAGTGCAATGCTGACAAAGGCTGGGGACTTCACAAGCAAATTAAAAAAAAATTTAAATTATACTGCTGGGTTATTATTCTGCCACGTTTCCAGTTTCACTTGAAAGTACATTGCTGCAGATACTTTGCCTAGTGCCTTGCAGTAGTCAAAAAAAAAAAAGCAAACAAAATATTCATCTAAGTAAAAAATTGCAGAAAAATCTATAATTTCCTTTATATAACCTGATGCACATCCTCACCTGAAACACTCTGTTCTTTTCCAGCTCTGTTATAGCAGAGAATGCAGTGGAAAGCAGAGCAACCGAGGACAAGCAATGCAAATGCTTAATGGCACGTAGGAAGGGAGCTGAGGAGACTGGGATGGCTGGGTTAGGGAGAAGACAGTGTGTACACGTGATGAAGATGAAATGACGACTCAGACTCGAGCAGGTAAATTTATCTCCAGAGTGCCATAAACTGGAACAAGGGAATGTCTGATGACATTTATGGAGCACATCTGAGGAATGGGCTGCTAGTGGTACGAAGCAAAATTAGTTAAAGCTAAATATCCCGGGAGAAACAGCTCATCAGGATTTTCATATGCTATCGACCACACTTATATTAAATTGTAAAATTAAAAATAGGATAGATGATAAAAATAGACATAAAGGAATTAAAAGTTAAAATAAATAATAAAATAAAAATAGAAGAAAATAAATCTTACCCATTTAGGGTACTAGCCTCTCTCAGGATTAAAAGATTAGGTGGAAATCAGTGTATTGAGCAATTATTTCTGTGTTTTCCAATAATGGATTTCAGTGATAAACTTAAGGACAATCTTTCTTCCAGAAGAAAGTAATTACAGTGTGCAGGGTCAGTACTATTAAAATACACCATCAAGCTTGGCTGTAGAAGACTATGCTGGGTAGTTAGCTGTGGTGCCATTTGAGATGTGGCTTTCAGTCATTTTTCTGTACTGCCTGAGCCTCTCTGTGTACAATCCTTTCCTACACAAAAGCAGCCAAACACAGGATACCCACACAGGCATAGAAAAGAACCCTCATCCAATGTGATTTCTCCAATTCCAATGAGATGTGCTCAAAACAACTGTTGCACAGCTCTGCTCTGCTATCTGGAAGCTCAGCAAGAGCAAATCTGCCCACACTCCTCCTTTGCCAGGGCACCAGGAGTCCTAAAGACCTCACACTTCTGCCCCTGCAAATCGCAGTTGCTTCTCACATAGTGACAGCACTGCCCATCCTACGAACAGAACAACATCCACCAGCCTTGTCACTGCCGTGCTTCTGAGCTGTGACCTGTGCCACCGTACTTCCACGCACAGATGCGGTGGACGAGCGGCATCGTTCCTTAGGTTTCAGCTCCCAGGTAAAGCCTTTCTGACTTTTTGGATGGGGCCACTTCAGAGAGCCACCAGACTGCAATTAACACTAGCAATAATAATAGTAAGAAAGCTAAAAGCAACTGTCATTGGAAATACAGCCTATCGGTATATCAAAGTGCAAGCAGCAACACTCATCAAAGCAACAAGCAATCAAGATACTGCTGCATAATGAGCTGCTGCTCATGACTCAGCCATAGACTGATGGATGGCGCTCAGCCCATTAGAAAATATGAAGTTAAAAGTGCTTGTTTCAACCCCTGTGAAAGTGTTTTCTTACATAAAAGCAGGAGATCTGTGCTAATGGAATTTATTTCGCATTCACGATGGCCTGAGAGTACACATTTTCTGCAGCTAATCAGATGAGCAGTATCTTGGCAAATCAGAGTCACCCAGTGCCTTGTGACAGACTAGGCCCACTGTGCAAATCCAGACCTGGCTCTGGGTATCGGACATCCCAAAGTCCCCTGATGGCTCACTCTACATTTTGAGACTAGTTCTAACCCAAAATCAAGCAGAACTTGATTCTGATTTGGACTGAACACTCCTCTCTCATTGCCTTTGGAGATGTTCAGATCCAGGGTTCAGGTCCAGGTCCCTTTGGGAGAAAACATAAGGAAGGATTTATCGAGAGCTGCTATAGAGGAACTGGCAGCAAGACTGGCAGGAGACTTCTGCTGTCACTAAGCTTTGACAAGCTGGCAGGAAGCAAGCATAGCTGTGATCAAATGACAAAACAGAGAAGCTCCTTTTTTCTTTTAATAGCTGAATTTTGTATTATAGGCCTGAAAGGCACCCAAAGAACAGTTCTTCTCTGAAGACCACTGCTTTAACTGATCACGCAGCTCTGTGTCAGCAGAGGCTGCAGTAGGGAGAAAAGTCCCATCCCACCCCATCCCATCCCATCCTACCAATCTTGTGCCACAGGGCTTTCAGCAATGGATGGTGTATGAATGTTTGGAAGTCAACCACGTTGGCTGGAAACCCCAAACTTGACCTTTCTGAGATAGGGCAAGCAACACAGTGAGAGATGCTATCAGGGGCTGTGTTGTGAGAGTTAACCCCAGCGCCAGGAGCAGGGTGGCCCTTCCACCAGGGTTTTCCTTCCTTCACTGGGAGCCACCAGCTTGGCTGTGCAGCTCTTTGTGCAGCTCTTTGGGGGCTGCACAGGCTTTCTGAGCTCCAGTGCTCTTCCCCTCATCCTGGCCAAACTGGTCCTCCTCAGCCTTCATGTCTTCTCTCATCTGCCCATCTCAGCTCCTCTTCTGCTCTCCCAGTTCCTATCTCCTCTGACACACACCCCACCCAACCTGCTGCTTTTTGAGGGTCCTTCTCTCAGTAGCGTGGAAAAAACAGTTCTGTGGGCAGCACAGCAGCTAGCCTGGCTCCTGGATCCTGTCCTTAATTGGTGCTGCAGTTTATCTACCTTTGCTCCACTGCATAACCATGCAACCACACCATAAAATCCCTTCTACAAATAACAGGGTGCCAAGGTTTAACAGTCTGCCCACGTGTGATGTTCTGGACTCCCAAACCACAACTTAAAGGGTTTAATCTTAACTCCAAAGCACCTCCATACCCTGGCTCATCTTCTGTTTCCTCTTCTTGCCTTTTAGATAATCTAATCACGGCCTCTTGGCGACCTCCTCTCTCGCTGTCCTACATCTCCAGGTGGTTGAGTAGTTAATTGTTATGCTGGAAGCTTCAGAAACTGCTTTTTGCTGTGTTAACCTCTGTGGCATCTCCCGCATTCATCACCTTACAGAGACAGTGCAGAGTCCCAGGGGCGAAAACCAGTGTCGCCTTTTCTAGTCCAACCATGAAGAGAGGCACCGCAGTGCGCAGAGGAGCACTTTTCTTTGAGCTTACCTGCCTTTTCAGAGCTGCTGCATACCGCATTAAGTACAACAAAATGTATAAAGTAAACTCTAGCTTGACCTTATTTTTTCCCTTTCAGGTGATCTAACCTTCTCCTTGCCAGTTCTCCTCTCCCCCTCCTATCTCTTCCTCTGTCTTGTCTTTTTAGATGTAAATTCTCTGGTGGCTGAGACTTGCCATCAAGATGTGCCTGATCTTATGAAGGCTCTTGAGACATACTTGTGATTAAACAGTGCATCAGCCTGAGAAAATCATATAGTTTCTCACAAATGCTAAATAAAAAGGGTCAGGGAGAAAGCTCATACACCAGACCCTGGATCCTCTCCACTCCTCAGCTACTGCCTCTATTCCTGGCCCTGTTTTGGACATTCCCTGCTGTCTCCAAACCATATATCAGCCACTAAAATTTTGAGCCTGTTTTATAACCTGTTTCTTTCTCAGGATGCCATTACTCAGTCAGTGTGTCCTCCCGGGAGCCATGAGTCCTCAAAGAGCAAGAATTTGCAGTGGGGATGGGTGAGTTGCACACCTAGGCTTAAACAAACAGATTATATTCATTTAAATTTGTATGGAAATGGTTGGAGAAGACTCCAGGCAAAACCTCTACATGGAGGCAGACACTTGCAAAGTGGCTACTACGATGACAAGACATTTCGTACTCTAACAGAGCTCCTCATTCAGCACAACTCTTCCTGTGATGTGTTGTCATTGTTACCAGAGAGTGGTGATGCTACTTTAAAGCTCCTGCCTTCAAACACACGCAGCTGCTGTCTGAGGGTGATAACAGCACAATTCAGATCACATTTGATTACAGTACCTATCTTTAGCTCATTGCAGGGGCTACTAAAATCAGAAAGATTAGGAATTTCATAAACTTTGCATCATGGTATCCACATGGTAGCATCAGAGAGCTGCCTTCAGGTAAATACATAGACCTTAGCTGCAACCCCACTCTTTCTGAAGGCTGTGGCAAATCTCTTACATGCTCTGAAGAACTACGACACTCTGGATTAGTAGTAGCATAGTGTTATCTATTTTAGCAGTTTGTAGAAAATATCCAGCAATTTGGATGAGAAAGAGAGGGTGAAAGACCTCTGCGTATCAGTAACAACAACATAAATAATACAGCAGATTGATCAGCTCATGAGCAATGATTTCCAAAAATTACCAAAAGTGCCAAGGCAGATTAATCAGTTTTGTTTCACTCAAAGATGTTTCAGAAAGAACTTGATGTGAAGGCAACTGTGTGAAGCCAGCAATACTTCTGGAAGCCTAAGAGAAAAACTGAGTGGTTTTTTTCAGGATGGGAAGGGAAAAAAGGACATATTATATTTATGCTCTACATGTTTCCATTTTGACTGCATGACTACATAACAGATTCAGATACGTGTGGTGGAAATTTTAGTACTGGCCTCCCCCAGGAGGTTCCTGCCTGTTTTGGCAACACGTGCAACACATTGCCACCGAAGTGTCCCCCACACCACTCCCATCGCTTTCTTTCCTTGAGCAACACCGACCAGTTCTGGAGTCTTTTGCACTTACAGAGGCATTTCTGAACTGCCCATCACTGGACCATCTGGGCTGCATGTTATCCATGCCATGGATGGCAAGCCAGGGTACGCTAGAGTACGTATTAGTTCAGACATTGCTCCACAGAAATAAAGGCCGTTTTTGGCGGACCTGCTTCCTTGTGGTGCACAGTTGGCATTAATACACTTGTTGGACCCAAGCTGGTCTCACACAAGGCTCCTTGGCTTTTGAAGCTGGGATCATGGTGCAGGCAGCCTAGGTGGAGTCAGCTGTTGGCTATAACACATGCCTGCATTTCAGATCCAACAACTCTGGAGCGCTGGGCTCATCTTCAAAGGTCTTCCTGACCTCTGAGGTCTCCAATGGTCACTAAGACCACCAAAGATACATTTTGCAGATGTTTCAGAGCTAAAAATACAAGGTTGAGAGTTTGCAGGCGAGTGTGAATGTTAACGCTTCTCTTCCAGCATGGCATTAAGTAAGAAACAATGCAAACTCCCATTCTGCACTGTTTGTTACGTAATGCATACATATTATACTGGACTATTACCATGAGTGATTTCCTTTGTCACCTCTTCCCCTCTCATTTGATGGATCTTGTTTTGTGCTACGCAGTGGCATGTAGCAAGCATAAAAAGCCCCCAGTGAATACAGGCTGACTGATTAGGTGGAAGAAGAAGGTTATTACAAGGACTGGTAGAAGTTTAGGCTGTAACTGCTGTGTGGATGGCACCTGTCTCTGCAGAACAGCATGGACGATAATAAGGAATAAATAAATGTATCTGCTAAAAAAGATGGGCAGTTCGGGGTTGTTTGTGTCCCACAGAAATAAATGAAATGGTTTGGAAATAGCATGAAGAGATATGAAGATGGAAGACTGCTAATGAACTATGAGCAACTTCTTAAATTGCTTACTGGAGTCCTTCAGCTCTGGCAGCAAATTCAGTTGCCAGGCTGAGCTAGAAAGGCAAGCTGAGCTGCTTAGAAATAGCTATGATTAATCTCAAGTGGGATTTTACCTAGTGGTCAGTGCGAGGGAAAGGGAGGCAGAACAAGAGCTTTATGTCTCCTATCTGCAAGGTGAATTGCTGTGTGAAAATTGCAAGGTCTGCACTGGCAGAGCTATCTTGGCACAGTGAGTCCTAGAGACAAGCGAGCTTTCCTGCTGGCTCACCTTAATGAAGGATTTGGTCATGAACAGAAGTCCAAAACCGTGGCGACTATTCAGCAGAGATGTAGACCTCCACGCTTACCAAAGAGCCGCCGTGAGCTTGCGAAGCCTGAGGAGAAGGCAGAGCTCACTAGGAGTGTGAGCCCATCAGCCTCCAGCACGTGATAAGGCACAGACTATCAGCTATCATGGGCTAATCATTTCCATAATTATTAAGTGGGGGTGAATGCTCTTAATGCTTTCTTCCTGTGGGGCAATTATTTCTTGGAACCGGCCTGTTGCTTATACAGCTAGTTTTAGTTTTGGTAAGAAAAGAACCAACCTGTTTTGTGCTTAAATAAATGACATCTGCCATTCAGTATGCTAAGCACCAGCCGTGGAACGCAACAGATTTATGATTTACATAGATTTCTCTATTTCTTCAAAGTTAGTCACTGGCTGTGAAAAAAGGTAGCTCAGAATCCATTATTTTTTTTAAATAATTCTTATAATTGGATTATTCCCAATGTGAATTACTCACTAAAAGGTTCCCTCCCTTGCATGAGAGTACATTTTTCTTCTGCTTACTGCCAATGAATAAGCCTCAGGAAAATGTATGAATCTTAAAGGGAGTGAAGGAAAATTAAAAAGAAGCTCTAGCCAGCTAGTTTGGATCCAGACTTGAAACAGCCTGAAATCCAAGCATGTTTATGTGCTCATCCGTTATAGGCAGTATTCCTTTATTTGAAAAAGAATAGAGGCAATTTGGACTAGAAAATGCCTTCTTGGAAACTATTTTCAAAATGACCCTTAAGGAAGAATGAATTCTTGCTGTGCAATTTGCAAGATAAGTGCATTTGAAGCAATCCGCTGATAAAACAGCATGATGAAAGGTGGCAGTGAGTGATTGACTTCATGCTAGCCCGCAACGTCAGAAGCAGCTCAGGTAACTATAAATATATTATTCTAGAAGAATAAATATAAAAGAGAATTAATTTGTAGAGACACCACTGCTTCTCCAGTTGCGCACATGCACACACAGCTGAGAAATACTGGAGACAGAGTCAAGAGAGGAAAACTCCCCCAGGGGAGAACTGTTCCCAAAAAACCTAGCCCAAGCCATCTCGCTTTGGGCAAGGTGGGGGCAGTCAATGAAGAGATCACAAGAGACCAACAAAAATAAAGGCTGGTGCCCATGGCGTCACACGTTCCAGCTCACCACATCGCTGCCACAGGCGGGCTCCAGCCATACAGCAGCTCTTGGGGCAGGGCAGCTTCACAACTGGGCGGGCAACACCGGTTACAAGTGCTGTCAAAAATGGTGCAAGGTTTACTGATCACGTCCTGCATAGGAAACAGGTAGACTCCACTTGTGGAAGATTTCTGTAAGGAATCAGCAGGGCCATTGCTGCTTCCCTCGGACAGGGAGGGAGTGCTGCTGCTCTCCAGCTGCCACAACTGGGGCTGCACCAGAACAGCAGGACAGCCACTCATGCCACTCTCTGAAGACCAGAAAGCTGCTTATCTAAACCCAAATGTCTATGAGGAGTGACTTCACCCCTTGGGGGATTTGTGTAGCCATACCACTTGCCTGGTGAGTTCCTTTAAGTGTTACTCATGCCATTGGGTGATCTGCAGAGGCGTCACAGCCCACAGCCCAGATCTAAAGAGCTGGGACACAGGATGGTCACCTTTCACAGATGGAAGCTGTGGCTCCCACTTGTCTGCTATTATATAAGGAGACCGTGATTTGACATGTTTGGCTTTCATACCTTGCTCACAAGGTCACACTTCCTTCTGAGTCAGTGAATTTCTGGAGCCAATTGATTTTTCTAAAGTGCAGCCTTGCACTAAGCAGGTTGCTTTGATTTTGTTTATTTGGAACTTTTTTTCCTATTTGGGAGTTGTCTCCGTTCAAGCTGCATCCTGGAGACCTTTAAAAACACTGCACACTACGCAGAATGAGATATTTATTCTTCCTCTCAGTGCCTTAGTGAAGACAATCCCACAACATTTTTTTCCTCAGTGTCATTGCTGACCCTGACTCCTCATTCATATCTCCAAGACACCCCTTCATTTGTGTCAATACACCAAGTAAGGGCTGTCTGGGAAATCCAAGCAGTGTGCTGAACTCCTACCACTGAAGTTTTGTGTCCCCACAAATAAATGTCAGCACAATGCAGAGGTAAGGCTGGGGCAAGGAGGTCCTCCAGCTTGCCTGGCAGCTCAGAAATCTGTAGCAGCAATAGATCCTGAGACATCAAAAGCTCTTTTCACGCTTTTCAGGAATACCATCGTACGCTGTACTGTGTATGCCACACCTAAATGTAACACTACCACCCCATCAAACAGTTGGACCCTACTGAATTTAAATTTTAAACCCACCAGGAGATATGCTGCTCAGTTACTACCTTATTAAGTCAAAAGTGTCAAATTTCTGTCTTTGGCAGACAGAAGATTATCAAGTTTACAATTCCTTGGAGTTTCAGCCCAACATAGGAGGTATGAGGGCAACAGACAGCCCTGTGCACCAAATGGAGCTATGCGGTGTGCCACAGACATGGAAAAAAATCCCCTATGTCCAAAAGAATAAAGAAGTTCTATGCAGACAGTTCCAAAATTGTCATACAAGTTAGAGGAACCTTTCTATTTGACTAATTTCCAGAATTAGAAAGCAAAGCTCTGATTCCACCCTGGAGGATTTGTTCAAAAGACAGAGAATGTCAAAATCAAACTGATTTACTAGATAGGAGATTAATGGGTAAAGACCATGGATAATAGATAGGGGAGTTCATCGATCAGACAAGGGGAAAAAATACACTGCTGGAGGAATCCTTTCTTGTGCTGAGGACAGGCAGAAAGACAGACCTTGCAGCTATTATTCTCTCCTTTAAGTACAAATACTTCAGTGTCAAGATACACGAGCAGGGTAGTTTTCAGCCATGGGCCTCTCCAGAGAACTGAAAGCTGTTGTTAGGAGATGACTCTCAAACTCCTCCTTGAGTTTGTCTAACACAACAGAATACAGAACAAATAGAGCCATGTAAATTTTAACAGGAGACTAATTATATATAGCACCTTATAGCCCTGTGTGTGCCTCAGAGATTTTCTCTTACAAGTTCCTACTTTCAAACTCTTTCTGTGACTGTGTTATACTTTTTACCACCTATGGCTTTGCAGATTTGTGTGTGCTGACTCACCCTTATGTGTATATACATGTGTATATGCATACACACGTATTTATAGAGGAAAACTTCACATTCATCATGCATGTACTGTGATGGAATAGTAAAAAGTACATCTTATTCCTGGAAACCACTTCCAAACATATATATGAATGATGAGAATGTGATTGGGAGTAGTCAGCATGGATTTAGGAAGAGGAAATTGTGCTTGACAAATCTGAGAGCCTTCTATGATGGAACGACTAGCTTGGTGGATGGGGAGAAGGAGTTGACATTGTTTAATCTTGACTTTAGTTAGGCTTTCGACACTGTCTCTCATAACATCCGCATAGACAAACAGATGAAGTACAGGCTAGATAAATGGACAGTGAGGTGGACTGAAAGCTGGCTGAACCAGGCTCAGAGGGTTCTGATCAGCAGCACAAAGTCCAGCTGGAGGCCAGTCACTAGTGGTGTACCCCAGGGATTGGCACTGGGGATAATACTGTTTAACATCCTCATCAACGACCTGGAAGATGGGACAGGCTGCACCCTGAGCAAGTTTGCAGATGATAAAGTGGGAGGAGTTGTTGATAACACCAACAGTTGCACTGCCATTCATAGAGGCACCTCGACAGGATGGGGAAATGGGACAACAGAAACCTTATGAAGTTTAACACAGGGAAACAGAAAGTCCTGTCCCGGGGGTGGGATAGTCCCAGGCACTGGTACATGCTGGGGGCCAACTGGCTGGAAAGCACAACACTCACTGAAAGGTGACTAAATATTACGCCCATAGGAAAGACAGAAAAGCTGAAGCAGAGCAAGGACAGCAAAAGGGCACCTGGAGGCTCCAAAACAGGACAAGTCTTGACTCTCCTGCTTTAATACCTGGACAATTTCCCTCCATTAACTGGACATCAAACAGACTTTTATTTTTTCTTTAACGGTGTTATCTAATCAGTAAAAGAATGACAGTGACTGCTTAAAAATTATTAAACAGACTGGTAGGAATGAGAGGGTGATATGACCTGAATTTCTGCTGAATCTATTGGTCTCTCAAATGGCCTTAATCCAGCATTGCCTCTCTTGCCATTAATTGGACTTTTGCTATTGACTCTGTTCTGACCAGGCCACCTTAATTAGGAAAATAATCTTTTCTTCTTTCCTTTCCTACAGATGAAGACTGGGATATATCAGAAGGGATATTTCACAAGGACACAGAAAGCATTCAAATTAATAATTTTAGTTCTGTTAATGAGAATAACTGCTTTTGAACTGGATGGGTGCGATACACAAGATCGATTTGAGATCATTTGGCTGTGCTTTCTATGGTATTGAGTTACTTAAGAGATTGCTATTATGGCTTAGATTAGAGAAACATTAACAGAGCTGAAACCATCCAAATGGCTAATTTCTTTTTGATATAACAATTGATTTTTCTTGAACTATCAAGAGTCCAGGTGTAACCTGCACGTTCCTAATTTTGTTTGCGCCTCAGAGGGAGCTGGAGCAAATCTTTGAGGAGTTTGCTGGATGAAAGTCTATCTTAAACACGAAAAATCAACACAGCAAACTTTCAGTGACATAAAATATACACAAACTCAAACACTTGACTTTTACTGGTGGAGGGACACATGTCATAAGTGCCTTTGAAAACCTCCCAGAAGTTGCTATATTTGCTGGTGTAAACCCAGAATTAACAGGGTGTCTTCTATTTGCTGCTTATTTGAGTGAGCAGCACGAACAAGAAGCAGAATAATAACTAGATCTAACTGCTCTCCTGTCCTGGTCCTCTGAGCTCTGTTATGATTCTGCATGTTTTCCCTTTTGCTTTGCTCTCCAAGTTCCAGGAGAATCCACATTCCTCTATGAAAAAGCACAATGCTTAGGCAGTAGAGCCCAGGGGCAATGCTAGGTTAGCCCTTACTTTCACATCTTTGCCAGTATATGGAACTTACTGGTTTCCATAACGCTTCCCCTAAAGCCCTTGCAGCCTGATGCTGCTCTGAATCGCAGAGGGCTCAGCAGGCACAGAAAGGCTGGGCTTCGCTAACTCAGCCTTCGGATCACAGGACTCAAGAAGTCCCTCAAACCATGAAGTAGATGCTTAAAAAAGGAGGTGATGGAAGAAGAAATATCTACCTGAACCAGTCAGAAGCACCTCCTCTACAAAGGAAGGCATCATTTATACATAGCCAAGTCAGGCCTGGCGGCTGAAGGTTGCAAAAGGAAGGGACTGTTTTGCTATGGATATTCAGATCATCCAACATTTTGGTTCCTGGTCTGACTAGGACTTTCACGGTCATAAAACACTGTAGCTGTTTGTATTGTAAGAATTGGTAGGAACAACATGTCACCACATTAAATGGTATTGTGTTTCTATGTATTTCTATTCCAAATGCAGTTGACTTGTGAAAAGGCTTAAGGGTCCTTTAGGGACTTATCCTCGTTGGTTTTGCAGAGAAATACAATGAGAGATTTCATGCAACTCTCTTGAGTGCAGCTTTTTCTCAATACTGTGATATGGTCAATTAATTTTTAAAGCAGCCACTAATAGAGCTTGCCTGTAAACTAGATGTTAGTCTTAGGAGAATAAATAGTGACAGATTTTTTTCAATTAACCCAAGAGCAGCACAGCAATTACTGTATCAGTATTTGCTGTTGTATTGCGTGTCCTCTGATGTCTGAATCATTCTTCTGCTTTTCAGTTTGCATGTCTGCAAAAGATTTCCAAGCACTCGCTGCTCCAGATAATAAACAGAACATTAGCTTGGAAGGAAAAGTTGGATTGTACTCAAAGTCCCATGTCTGCTCTGTTGTGGTGGTGTTGTGGTTTAACCCCAGCTGGCAACCAAGCACCACACAGCCACTCGCTTGCTTTCCCCTCCTGGTGGGATGCGGGAGAAAATCGGAAGGGCAAGTGTTCACCCTTGTGGTTTAGCGCCTGTCATCAACCAAGCACCACACAGCCACTCGCTTGCTTTCCCCTCCTGGTGGGATGCGGGAGAAAATCGGAAGGGCAAGTGTTCACCCTTGTGGTTTAGCGCCTGTCATCAACCAAGCACCACACAGCCACTCGCTTGCTTTCCCCTCCTGGTGGGATGCGGGAGAAAATCGGAAGGGCAAGTGTTCACCCTTGTGGTTTAGCGCCTGTCATCAACCAAGCACCACACAGCCACTCGCTTGCTTTCCCCTCCTGGTGGGATGCGGGAGAAAATCGGAAGGGCAAGTGTTCACCCTTGTGGTTTAGCGCCTGTCATCAACCAAGCACCACACAGCCACTCGCTTGCTTTCCCCTCCTGGTGGGATGCGGGAGAAAATCGGAAGGGCAAGTGTTCACCCTTGTGGTTTAGCGCCTGTCATCAACCAAGCACCACACAGCCACTCGCTTGCTTTCCCCTCCTGGTGGGATGCGGGAGAAAATCGGAAGGGCAAGAGTAAAAAAGCTTGTGGGTTGAGATAAGAACAGTTCAATAATTGAAATATAATAATAATAAAAATTATAATGAAAAGGAGAACAATGAGAGAGAAAGAAACAAAACCCAGGAAAAACAAGTGATGTAACTGCTCACCACCCTCTGACCGATGCCCAGCCAGTCCCCAAGCAGTGATCTCTGTCCCCCAGCCAACTCCCCCCAGTTTATATACTGAGCATGATGCCATATGGTATGGAATAGCCTTTTGGTCAGTTTGGGTCAGCTGTCCTGGCTGTGCCCCCTCCCAGCTTCTTGTGCACCTGGCAGAGCACGGGAAGCTGAAAANTGCCCCTGGCATAGCATGGGGAGCTAAAAAGTCCTTGACTGGGGTAAGCACTACTTGGCAACAACTAAACCATCAGTGTGTTATCAGCATTCTTCTCATACTAAATCCAAAACACAGCACTATGCCAGCTACTAGGGAGAAAACTAACTCTATCCCAGCTGAAACCAGGACAGTTGTTAAACTCTCCTCTTCTTTCGGTTTTCAAAGACATAGCTCACTAGTGGACATTATTATCTGCTGTCATTTCTGAGTAAGAAGAATTTTTTAGTATAAAAGAATCCAAGAAGTAAGGGTGCTGGTAAGAAAGCTACCGAGTAATTTACCCAATCCTCAATACTATTCCCACTAGTATTGCTGCAAAAGAACTTGCCTAGTTAGGGACCTATCAGTTCAGAAGAAATAAAAAGAGCCTAATTCTGATCTTGAGCACGCAGTTTTGTATTGGCATAATTTTATCAATTTCATTCTTGTTACCCCTTACTTAGTGCACACCAGTATCAAGTAAATTATTAGGAGAATATTACCTGCAATGTCTCATGTTGTTTTGTGACGACTGCTAAATCACAGAGAAGGTGGTATGTATGTCTATAGATACTATTTAGCTGGTGGTGCCTCTGTTGCATGCACTACAATGAACACAGTAGATATTATTGAAACTACATAGTGGAGAGGCTAATTATAAACCATTATAGCCACTAGTATACTAGTATTATGCAACTTCTGAGACAAAAGTGTTTTAAAGTCTTTTGCCTTTGGAAAAAAAATGCATCCCTTTATGAAAAGTTCATGATAGCGATTTCAGAGCACGTAAGAAAAACATGAAAAGAAACCTAAGCAGCAAACCTTGATTCCAAAGGTCTTGCTGAACACTGCCAGGACAGGTCCTAGGGTCTTAATCTAGCCTTAAACATCCACCGTATCAATATCTATATCTGAAATACTCCCCATAGGCTCTCTTTCTACTCAACAGGGAGAAACAGTCACTTGTAAGTTGTGACACATCTGGCATATTTTCAATATCTATGTTAGAATGAGCTGAAGATCCCATTACTCTCCCATTGATTATTAAAGTAGATTAGATTATGAGATCATATGTGTAGGTGTCTCCATTTGGTCAGATGAGGCCCACCTTTTAACACTATTTTTGAAAGGGGAATGTGGACAAGTAACAGTAGCAAACTTGTTTGAATCTATAACACTAACTCATTAGTATGGGGAGCAGCCTAAGTTGTCCTTCACCAGGAAGCATCAGTCAAAACATTTCTCTGTACAAATACAAGGAGATTTGGACAGTCTGTTCCACCAACCCACCATTTGACTTCTCCAGGCATACAGATCTGCTGCCTCACATATAATAGCTGGCAAGACGCTAATATGAGATGCAAGGGAGGTTTGCTGCATCCTCCTCAATTCTGTTCCAGGGTCAAGAATAGCCAAGACCAAAGAATTACAAATCCTAAAACAGTTCAGAAATACAATTCAGTGGGTAAGAGTCAGCAGTGGGCATGTAGCTATAGGTACTTCCCATATATATGAAAGCAGTCCCTCAGGATTTTGATGGCCACCATATAAAACTACTGAGTAGCCTCAAACATCCAGTCCAACCACCTCTTACGTTGTCCTGGAGATAATAGATGTAGGAAGAAGTCGTGCATCAGTGACAACATAAGGTTTAATATCTTGTGATTCTACTGGACTAGAAAAATTAGATTCCGGCTCTCCAGCAGAGAACTGATCAATTCCTTCTAACACTTTGACACTAACAATGTGGCATTGTAGATGGAATTTCTATTTTAGGCATTTTTTCATGGGTTTCTAAAATGTGTTAGTTATAAATTATCACTCCCTCAATGGCTCGCACAGCTAGACCCAGCGTAGTTAAGGCAATCATATTACCAGCAGAGGACAAAATCTTACAACTCTTAGAAATTTTCTGTAGACTTTCCCCGTTCAAATATATGGCATGGTGTGGCACGTTCAGAGTGATCCCAGAGTTTCATCTCTTCTCCCTACTCTCCAGCTAAGAGTTATAGATGACAAGTGACAAGGGAAAACTCTTGCCCCAGATTTGGCACTGGATCAGCAACCTACAGCCTGGCCCTTGCAGTGCTGTTGAAGAGCATCTAGCAAACCCAAAGAATGGTAAGTTCAACACACCCAGAGCAGTCCCGCTCTCGCTAACAGTGTTCACCTCTTGCTAGGAATGGTGCTCCCTTATTTTAACCAGGTCCCTACGTTTTATTCAGATAAGATTTAGGGTAAAAGGATGCAGCTTATTCTATTAACCAGAAGATTAAAATGGATTAAAATTGCAAAAATTGGACAGGAAAAGTCCTGTGTGACCCACCCTGGAAGGTTCTGAGATATATGTCTTGTTTTTACTGTTATCTGGATCTCTCTTATCCTGGGGATACTGTGGAGATAGAGAACAAGATCTCCAAATGCCTAACTAGGCAGGGGCCTCCAACTTCCATTAATTTTTTCTTTCTAAAAAGTCCTAACCATTGATTTTCCACGGAAAAGACAACATGGGAGTAAGTAACATGGGCGATCAGTTCTTTGCCTCATCTCAAGCTTTCTTCATTATCATTTTGATCTTTTGCAACTTTGTGAGGGAAAAGTGGTATAAATTTGCTTTTCAAGGAATATATCAGACTATCCTTACCTGAAGCTGGGAATTAAATGCTTCAATTCAGTCCCAGTTCCTACCTTCATCTCCCTCTAGTACATAATTAAGCCAAGGGTGGGAGGGAAGATTGAGAATAACGTGGAGGTGATTCACTTTCTACATGTACTAGCGAAAATATAGAGCATTACTGCATGCCTCAGTGGCTTAAAGAAGAAATTAGTCTGAGATCACTCGTAAACAGATCCAGTCAGACATGATTGTTGCACGAATGGGAATGCATAAATTACTCTTTGCCAAAGGTTACTAGTAATTTATAGTTTTGGCTTTCTGGAAGCTCCAAGCACCACACTATTTACTTGTATTGTTTATTGAACAAATATACTTAACAAGTCACAGTATCTAAATGCTACCTTCTCTCTCAAATATATCTTGATTGATGAGCAACTCTGAGATGTCATAGGCCAAACACTGCCTTTGAAGTTGGAAAACATCTACTGATTGATGCTTGCCTGAAGAGCTGTCACAGGGAACATGGAAGAAAGAATAATTGTCATAACATGCCTAATATTGAAATGTGATGTGTTTCTTTTTCATCATTTCCAAACCAGAGTAAACTGAAAGATGCTTGATGACAAAGCATTTAAATATGGATAGACTTTTTCGACATGTGTGTGGTAACAGCTGATGACTTTGATTTAAAGAACACTGTAAATAAGTAGAAGAACTAAAAGAACTAAAAGAAACGCAAAATAAATATGTTTGGATCCCTTTAATCCCTGGCAGTCACCGGGGAATTCCACAGTTCTGCCCTGTGTGGGGTGCTAATTAAGACAGTAGCTCTAATTATTCCTTGAATACGAAGCCATGTTGGAGTGTGATTTTTTTTATAGCTTAGGAGCTTAGCAAATCAAAATCATTATCTTATCAGGAGCCAGATGGAAGACCTACTTTGTGGAAGCAGGAGTTTAGATTCGAAAGATGGCATTCTTCCCTCACACCTATAAATGCCTCAGCTTTGTGCCGAGGAGGTCTTGCGCTTTCTTAAAGATAAGGAGAAACAAATTGTGATCATTTGTTAGCCCCACGAAGTCATGATGATCAACCCTCTTCCAACTTGAGCAATTTCACTGACCGTATTTCAGCAGGACGTGAGGTCTGTCTCTGAATTTCCCCTCTGATCTCTATTTACTGTCTGCAAATACCTCCTTCCCTCCTCTCATTTGCCATATCCTTGACTTGATGGCCTTCAAGCCATAAGGTTGGAGGTTCTTCTTGACTGCCTCATTGTTTGCTTTGACTTCACTTAATTATGAACTCCATCACAACCAGAGTTGACTTTGCACTGAACTCTCACTCTATCCTTATTTTCTGATTCCTGTTACACCAAATTTGAATACTTTGTCCTGATCTAGAGTCACACTTTGGGACAAACTGGTTCTCTACTGCAGTGATCTCATCTCCTATCTCGAACATGGTTTTTACATTTCATGTATGGCTGAAAAGATCCATGCATGAAGCCACCTAACTTGCAGCTATTCGGTGCAGAGGGTAAGACAAAAGAGAAGAATCAGCAAGCCGTTGTGGGGCAGTACGAGGAAAAGCGTGAGGAAGATACACTAGAGATGCAGATACCATTGCCAAAGTAAATGATGCTCCTTCACCCAAGTGAGAGGAAGGAGAGCTGGCAATACTCCAGTTGTGTGGAAGTCCCTTGCCTATGCAGCCAAAATAAACCCTGTAAGTAAGGTTTTCCAGAGCATATCTTTTTGCCTGAAGAGACTGCATATCCACCATCCCACAGCCTCTCTGCTGCTTTTGCCAGCACTGACTGGAGGTTATGGGTCAGGAACCTTCACTGCTCCTGTCACAGCTGCTGCCACATTACTGAACACATCAGTGGCAAATGAAAGACAAAAATTATGTGCTGCTTTATGGAAAGTTTGTTGCCTTGTGCTAGATGAGGGCATGTCTTTGATGTGCTCATCTTCTCTGTCTCTTCTTTAATAGCAGGAGAAACATGCTGCTGGAAACACTGTCATAAATCTTCATGCAGTCGTTGGGGAATGAGAGCTGATGTCATGTTGAGCCGAATGTTTTCAGTCACATAAACAACAGGAAGAAAACTTAACTCAAGGCAAAGAACTGAATTCAACCCTGACACATACAGTGGCAACTCAATTAGTTGATGAGTTTTTAAGGAATTAGATAATGACAGATGGAAAGACCCAATTTCTACCATACTCAGTAGCACTGAGCTGGGTTCTTTGAGAATCTTATTTGCATTCAGTCTACATATTTAGATGTTTAAACATTTTTTTTCTTTCTTAACTGTCCCTTACTTGCCCCAGCTCATGTTCTTTCTACAGGGAGTTCAATACCTTTTCTCCTATTTTCCTATCTAATCTGAGTCCCCGGCTGCTGTCTGCACCTACCATCCCCTCCACTCCTGTCTGGAGGATGAACTCACACAACGCTCCCTGGCAAGCCCAGGCAAGGCAGCCCCTCAGCAGCAAACACACATCATCCCAACATGGCAAGCGGTCCTCTTGCTGAACACAGCATCCCCAACTGCTCAGACTCCTGTATCTGCCAGGGCAGGCTGCCCGGCACTCACTGGGCTGTGCTGAAATCAGCAGGCTGTGAAGTACAACGACACGCGGGCCAGCTCCCAGCGTTCATGACATCAGGTGTACCGTGGCTGGTATGATGTATTAATGGGAATTAGGAACAGATGAAATTACATCTACGTGAGGCCATCTGCAAGAGTGCTGGGGAAGCAGCCGTGGTGCATGGCACGGCTCTGCAGCCCCAACCTTATCACTTGGACCTTCTTTCTCACTTGCCGTTGCTTTGCTCTCCCAGCCGCTACCTGAAAGCATGGATCATCACAGACACTGGACAACAGCTCACCGGTTCAGTCCATGGGGTGTGTGATACAGGTCTGCGCTGTTGGTCGTACTAGGTCTGTTCCACAGGAGGAAGTTCAGGAAAACCGTGCATGATCTGAGATCCTTGAAATACAATTTAAGAGGTTTGTATGTTGTCCTGGGCTTTGGTGTGGGGATGACTCTTCTTTTGAATAAACTGCCAGCCCACAAGTCAGGTATTATTGACTGATTTGCTCTGTGTATGGACAAGGAGTATGTGTGAGGGATGGGGGAACGCATGGGAGAAGGGGAGGCAGGGAGACTATGTAGAGTCCAAGGGAAAACAAGTGCTCTATTCCACGTGCAACATCAGCAACCTGGCATCAGCAATGCTGCTTAGACCAAAATAGCTTCAAGATGGGGTGCATGTCCTGGTCTCTTGAAAAGAACTGAAATGGTGTGTTATCTTTCCTATGTTATTATTTAAAAAGCCAAAAATGTTTGTTTCTTCCACCCTGGAGGTGTCCACAGCCTCTCCGCAGCTTGCTTCTTGGTGCACTATGTGATGTAAAACAACATCTCAGGGACCAAGCTGGGAGGAGCTGCTTCCTCGATGGTTTTTGACTGCTCCAAAAATAGCGGCTGCAAGCTGTGTATTTTCACGGGAGGCATTTCTGCCCATGCACCATTCACCCGCGCACCATTCACTGCAGCAACGCAGGTCAACTCGGGAGTCTCAAAGTGCAACTTTTAAAAGCCTTCTGAAATTAAGTTTCTCCTGCAGTTCCCCCAGCACCCCTCGGTGCCCACAAGGCATGCATGCAAGGTCAGCTCCCTCTGCCAGCAACCTCCACTCTTGATTTCTTCTTCCTGAGCAAGAGGCAGGAAGGGCAGAGCCCTGACACCCTCTCTGGGGGGCTTTGTTTTTCATTGGCTTCTTCCCTTCACCCAGACTAGAGCTGCACGTTTCAAAAAGCCAATTTTAAGAATGATGACGAAGTTTCGACCCACCTTGAGTGAAGGTAACAGAAAATGTGAAACCAGGGGGCTATTTATTTGTAGCACATTCAAATTTAATCATGCAGGACACATCCTCACTGACATGGATGTTTCCCATTGTAGCTAAGATTCAGAGGACTCTGCTATAACCTTTAAATTAAATGTAATTTTTTATACCGGAACACAATTATCCTATTAAATACATCCAATGAAAGAATAAGCCAACCACATGTCATACACATCTGTTTAAACTCTCATCCATCAGTCACATCCAGGAGGCACAATGAGCTCTTTGCCAACTAATTACAGACCAAATATCACTTTGGAATTACTCATCTACCAATTTTAAATAAGGAATGAACTCTGAGAAAATTGTGAGCAACCAGCACCTAAAACCAGTAAAGTCCACTGAATAAATCATTCCCGATTAATTTCTTGCTCAGCACTATTATAGTGCCAGGGATGAGCAGCTGGAAATTGGAAATAATTAGTGAGGAACTTGAGGAAAAGATTTTTTACCTGAAGCCCATTTTGGAGTTTCTTAACCATGGGTCTATCCAGGGAGCAGATCTTGCTAAGAATGCTTTGAGGGAACTTTGAATTTTATTGCATTCTAATGTGATTTTAAAGCTCATTAAAACAACTCCTTTTGTGCTGCCAGCAATGAAAGCCTGAATGTTAAGAGTCCCCTGGAGTCCACAGCACAGATAAGCACCGTTGTTTTTCACTACGCTCAGCCTCTTAAGCTACCAGTTCACAGAATAAAACAGAAGTTTGCTGCCAGCAGCAACCTGGAAGCCAGATTTCTAGATAATGCGCTTGCAGCAAAGACATGGCCCTTTCTGTACAGAAATGCTTTAGTTACAGAAAATAAGCAGCTGTGTGTTGCATGCTGTCCAGGGTGTAACACAGAATATGTGCCGAGCATTTCTTAAAATCACTTCTTCCACCTTTTATTTACCAAGAGTTCAGACGAGAAACATCCAGGTAACGTTACAGTTCCTTATACACTTGCAATGCAATGATGAGCGCATGTTTTAAAAGCCATAATTAACTTTCAAATATAATTCCTCTCTTAAAAAAAAAAAACCAAACACAACTCTTGGAGTCTCTGTACTTGATCAATGACTCCACATCAAATTTGTCCAATTTGCAAGTAAAATTGATTGGGTCTTATTCCTAACTGACAGCATATTCAGCAGAGGATCGGGAAGTCAAGTTGGTTGGTTTTTATTGACTTGCAAATCACCCACTAGTGATAACGATTTTGTGATACAAAACCTAAAATAGATTGCAATGCATTCTCCTGTAGCGTATGAATTTTCCATGGAAATTAACAGAATTAAACTTCAGGACTTGATTTACCAATTTAAGATATGTCAGCATAGGTGGACAGATCTGTTGAGTCAGCAAGGGTGTGGGTTAGGGTTTCTTTATCTGTAACTGCACTAAAATGAACAATTACAAGTTTAATTGTTGAATAAACAGCTGTTCAAATAACAACTCTGCATTTTAGTTAAAGCATATTAAGAACACCTGAAAAATATATTTAGCTAAAATTTAGGGAAAGAATTTTCAAAGGTGAAGTTGGAAAGTCTTACAGCTCGTTTCTCAATGAAAATCAGGTACCTGCACCGACTTCTCCTGTAATTCTGTAAAACATTTCATCTTGCCTTTACTATTAGATCTGGCACCCAGTACTACTCTTTTAACCTTTGTGGGTGCAAAGGAGTGCTTAATTCAGCAAGATCCTGAAATGGAAAAGCAACAAGATCTTTCTTTCATTACACATGCTGCAAACAGGAGAAGGTGCCCTATCCCCACTGGTGGGGTTAGCCACACTGCAGTGGGCTCTGGTCCAGTCTCAGAGTCAGGACATCTCTGCTTATCCTCAGGTATTCTGAGTGGGTAAAGACCACGTAGGCTGTGGGCAGTGCAACGACATCGTCTGCAGATGTTGGCACAGTCCCAGGCTTGCTTTTGACCATGGCCAGCTAGCCCTTGACCTCAAAAAGATATTCTCATGTGGTTTCTGGGTCAGCTCATATAAGAGAAATCACTTTGGATTCTTCCCTAGGAGGGGAGTGCATAGGAGACAACACATCTGTCATAGTTAGAAGAAGCCTCAGGTCCCCAGCTAAGGCCTGGCCACAGTGCTGCTGGTGTGGAGAATCTCTCTAACAGCATTTCTCCTAAGAAGCTAGTGGACCTCTTCAGGACATGAATCGCTGGTGAAAGCTGTGATGATTTATTGGCTGTGCACAGCGGTGAGGAGATATTTTAGTTTGACGAATGGCTTTGGAGCGTCCTTCCCTGCCTATCATACCCGACTCCTGTAATTTATACGTGACTCTAGAGACCACGATGCCCTGGATCCTGGACTTCTGACTGACTCCAACCCATGCTAGCATGTGTCAAGACAACCCTCGTATCCTTTCACTGTATGCTGTGCTACCAGGCAATCCCCAAGAGCTGGATTTGGGAGCTCCCTGTCACCACAGCCACCCCAAGGAGGACCCTTTGTGTAACACATAGTCTTCAACAGGCATCTAGAGCGCAGCACAATAGCAGGGACGTTTTCCCTTCTCAGAGTTGCTCTTGACGTCTCTGGAAATGTTCAGGGCAGACCAACACATGCCTTTCCCCACCAACTATTGGACAATAAACTTGCTATTGCTCCCTGATCGCTCTTCGGAGTTATGTTCCTGAGTGTGGAAAACAGGCATTTAGATGTCTTCCAAGTGAAGAGATACTCCAGTCGAATTTCATAAATGCAAATGTCAATGTTCCAGTAGTGAGCAATATTGCACAATGACTATCCCCACTGTAAAGCTAAAGTGAGAAATAGTTTACAACCAGTGTTAGTGCTGTCTTTTCCAAAATCATCTTATAATTCCCGACAGGGCAGTTCTCGTTACAACTGTGTTGGAGTGATGCAGCTCATCTGGTCTGTTTGGATTGTGAAGTTCCCCAGGCGCACAGAGCTCTGCGTACGCCCCCTCTCAGTAGTTTGGAACATATTTCTACTCAAGCCAGACCCAAAAATTAGGTGAAGGAGCACACAGATCCCTGAGAGGCCTGATCAGATCAGCACGTGCTCTCACAGCATGCCTAACAGCCCAACAGCCTCCTCACAAAGTACAGGTGTAACTGCTTAAAACACAGGAGGAACGAGCCAATGTCAGCGTATTGCTTACATTTTATATAGCAGCTTCATGTCACTGCATTCACCCAGGGGGTGAGAGACCCCAAACATCTGCCCTGCTTAGGCTGGGAAAACCACTCTCTCATGAGTCGTGGTTTTTGAGTCCCTTTGGCTGAGCTGAACACAGATCTCCTACATCCTGGGGAATCCCATTAACCCTTCAGCTATGCTAAGAAAGGTCATCAATATCTCTTCTTTAACAAGACTAGTCCTTTTCCCATTACTGATTATGGAGGTATACATCACATGCACAAAACTTCGGCAGAACAGAAATAAATGTAAGACCTTGAACATAAGTGCGTAATAAGAAAGCATCTATTTTTCTTAATTGAGTAATAGGACCATTAGTGTTAATAACAGCATCGCTGTAGACATTCATACGTTAGGGTTTAAAATGTCTCTATACTAAATCACAAGAGTATTTTAGATTAAGATGTGCTCACCAGACAGTAAATCTTACAACTACTTGCACTTGTGACTGGTGCTCATGATTTTAACAAAAGATGAATGTAAGTATACTAATAGCTATTGCAATACAATATTCAGAAAATAGACTACACGACACTACACAATGGAGTATATATAACTATTGGCTCTATCCTACAAATTTATATGAAAAATGTATGGTTTAGGTATAAAAACAATATTCTTAAAAGCTTAGAAAGAGAGAACTGATTGCCCAAGATGAGATATTTGTCATTTGGGAGTGTGAGTATAACAACTGCAAGGATTTTATTTGGTTAATGTGCTTACTTGATGCTACTGCTAAACCTGTATCTAGTTTTTACTGTGCATGTGCCTATTTCTTCCATATTACCATAGGACTGCTGAGGACAAACCTAATTTTAAAAAAAAATTATTATCCTATAGCTTATCTATTAGCTACTAATTTCTAACAAAGTGGTCAAGGAGAAAAGGAAACCTGGAGCCTCTGTAATGCTGCCTAGACTTTGTTCATTATGGGAGAAGAAATATGACTAATACTTCAATCTCCTGTCCTATTGGATCTGATTGTTCTTACTCAGTGTCTTGCTTCTATAATATATGAGATAAGCTAATCTGTTTATCACTACTGGAGGATCATCCTTGCAATAACTCTTAGACTGAAAGTCATTTATATGCACAGATGTCTCAGTGTGCCTTCCCAATAACTCCTGGGCTATGGCCAACATATAAATATATAAGCTTCCCTTGCTCGTTTTGGCTGTCAACAAAGAAAAATGCCGGTAATGACCATTTAGAAAGAACTTGTTTTCACACATGCTATAAAGTTCGTGGTCTGAGGGAATCAATAAAAACCTCCTTGCACCCTTTTATATTTGCAGCACTAGGATGGGATTTTTTGGTTGTTTATTTCACTTTTTTTGTTCTTTATTTCACTTTTTTTGTTCTTTCTCTGCTATTAAACCCTTCGATTCCCAGTATGTCCCAGAGCCTCAAGTGGAATCCTAAGGTAACATGGAGATGACCCGAATAGATCAGAATCAGTCACCTGGAGAAAAAGTAGTTATATTTTTTTAAGAAAAAGAAAAATCATGAGGATACCTATGTGCACAAAGCTTCACCATGACCTCCACATGTGGATGAGGGTCGCCCAAGTGAAGGAGCAGCTCAGACACATGGAGGGAGCTTCTCTACAGGATGGACAACAGTCAGGTTGGGAGCTTATGGGTTAGGTGCAGAAAAGAGGCCAGTAAGGGCAACATTGTGTTAGGAGTGTGTTACAGACCACCCGATCACAGTAAGAAAGTGGACAAGCCTTCTCTAAACAGCTCTGGATCACATGCCCTTGTTCCCATCAGGGACTTGAACCTCTCTGATACCTGCTGGAAGAACAACATGGTGGGATGAAAGCAGTCCAGGAGATTTCTGGAGTGTGCTGGGGACAACTTCTTCATAGAGGTAGTGGATGAGCCAGTCAGGGGGGACACACAGCTGGATGCAGTGATCATTGATATGCCTGGCTCTAGTTACCAAGAGATAGCAGAGACCTGACAGGCTTCATCCAAGGGGACTGGGAGAACTGGCCGATGCCACAGCCACAGTCATAG
>VYZW01033120.1:43650-74823 GCA_013401315.1 Balaeniceps rex
GGAGAACAGCAGGCCAGCCAGTTTCACTTCAATCCCTGGGAATTCATGGAGCAAGTCCTCTTGGAGAGGACTTTGAAGCCATGTCCAGACAAATGAAGGAGAAGAAGATGAGTGGGAGCAGTCAGCATGAATTGACCAAGGGTAAATCACACCTGACCAACCTGACTGCCTCTAGGATAAAATGACTGGATCTGTGGATGAGGGGGAGCAGTGGATGTCATTTACCTCAATGCTAGCAAGGCTTTCATCACCTTCTCCCACAATAGTCTCATACCCATTGTAAGGAGCCGCTGAAACTCTTGAGGGCACAGCTGTCATCCAGAGAGACCTAGACAGGCTGGAGGAAGGGGCGCACAAGAACCTTATGAAATTAAAAAAAAAAAATGCAAAGCCTAAGTCCTGCCCCTTGAAGAATAGCATGGAGACCAATGGGTTGGGGAGCAGCTCTGCTGAAAAGGCCTTAGGGGTCCTGGCAGATGACAAGCAAAGAGACCAACAGCCATCTGGGTTGAATGAACAGGAGCAGAGCCAGGGAAGTGATCATCCCTCTCCTAGATAGCACTTGTAGATCATATCTAAAACATAGTGTCCAGTTTTGCACATACACACATCCCCGATACAAGAAAGACATTGATAAAGAAAAAAAAAATTCCCCATGAGGACAGCTGAGCCCTGGGACAGGCTGCCCAGAGAGGTTGTGCTGTCACTGTTCTTGCAGTTTTTCAAGTCCCAAATGGAAAAAGCCCAGAGAAACCTGGTCTAATGCCTGGTGACCATGCTTTGAGCAGGAGGTTGAACTAGATACTTCCCAAAGTCTCTTCCAACCTGAATAATTTTGTGATTTGAGTGAGATAGAGAGAACCTCAAACGATACACATCATACAGACTAATCCACCCGGTAACGATAAATTCATGCATATTATAATGATTTGCCTCAGCCCTTTTCATCCATTTTCCCAGACTGCTCTTCTTCCGTGGCAGTTGGTTATCTCCTGTAGCCATGAGCCGTTCCTAAACAAAAGAAAGAGAATCACACCCAGCAACACTGAAGAGGTACTTTACACTTTCGATCACAGTTATATATTCGGGAGTGTGTCTTCTGTGTTTTGTTGCTGCTGCTGGATTTTTTTTAATGTTTTTTTTTTCCACTCCCTCCTCCGCCACCTCAATTTCAAATCTATCTTTACAACATCAACCATTTAGCCAAGCAAATTTATTCCACATCTATAGGCTTTTCCCAGAGTCAAGGCACAAGTTGAATAGTAACACGATGGTTATACATCAATAAATGCAGTGTTTGCCATTATGTCTAACTCTGACTATATATGTATAATGAGTATTTCAATTATGCAGCAACTGGAATTTGAACCTTTTGTGTGTGTATATCAATTTAATGTTCTTTAGCATAGATGCTTCCAGTTTATGAGCAATATACACATTTGCAAAGGGACAGTTACAGTCACAGTTAAAGTTACGGCTGGTAGATGAACCATAGCTACTCTTGCATTGAAATTCTCAACACAAACTGTATTAGCAATATATAAAAGTAGGGGTTGCAGAGAATATATCCTACTCTCCTTTATTTGTATTTAATCAGCATTCCTGAGGCTGACTTAAATCACATCACACTTATAGCTTCATAATGTGAAAAGAAATCTAGCTTTTACATTGGAAAATAACGCATTATTTTATATTCTTCCCTGCAAGCAGGAAGAAACCTTCCCGTCAATGGTTACAAAGGTTGTTGAGCTGCTCCTGCTGAAAACTTCTGGTTGAACTAATGAAGATATCAGCTGATCTTAGATTTGCTCCTTGAAAGCCCTTGATGCAATCAGGACATAGGGCTTAAGCTGTGTTTTTTACTCCACATTCTCTAGCAGTGGTGATGGCTACAAGCTGCACCTATATAAAATAAGCAGAAAGTACGGCGTGTGTTGTCACATTGTCTCCACAGGCTCAAAGGAGGCAGAGAGAACCTGCAGACCCAATCTTCAGCTTTATTCTAAGAGCACACTATGAAAATTGTATAAATGTCACTTTTGTAATCCTACAATGATAGACCAGATGTGCAACCAATTTACTGAAGGCTGAAAACTCCTATAAATTACGGCATTCAGTAGCTCCAAAGAAGTTAAAACAAGAGGGAGTGGTGGGACACAGGGAAGACAGTTGTCTTCTGCAACAGAAGCCAGGCTGTTTTGCTGGGATGTAAGGATAGCCTTGCCTATCCCTTCTGATGCATACCCTACACTGGCACCTCAGAGCCAGACACATTGCTCCTGTGTTCAAGTCTTCTGAGCAGATTATTCCACATGAAAAGGTATGGTTTACTGTGTCCAGATCTATTCAGAGATAAACTCCAAATGTTCTATACAGCCAAATATTCAGATACGAAGTCCCTGAGCATGCCTGTCCCTTTTGCACTGCTTAAGAATTTTTGTGTGGTTATTTATCCTGATATAAAGTGGATCTGAGAAAACTAGTCTCATGGGAATGGGCGAGAGCTCTCATTTGGTAATGTTTTCTATTCCAATAGAAAGAAATAGATTCTCTTTTCAAGGCACATGTTTTTTTCTCCTCCCATACATAGTAACACCTGCATTGGAACTCTTTATAAATGGATATTACTGATTCTTACCAAGTCGACATTCAAAGTGCATTTGTCCCAAAGTGATGGCATTGGAAAAAAGATGCAACACATGTTCCCTACTGCCAAATGCCAGTCTTTCTCACTCCAGGAGCTGAACATTGTTATGCCATAATTTATCTCACCAAGTGTGAGCCTACCTGCTGCTGAGTTCATTCATTCTGCACAGCACCCATTTCAGAGTCAGTTTGGAGCAGCTACCGCCCAAGTTCAGACATCCCAAAATGAGACGATTAGCAGGCACCAGCGTATCTTCAGGGAAGAGCAACTGCATGCTCACGTCAGGCTGTTAAAATTAGCCAGACTTAGGGCTTTTGAAATCTCAACTCTCTGCCTTTATTTGGTTTCACTAGTTTAGTGTAATTCTGTATCAAGTGAGCCAAAGGACACTGATCTCATCACTCCTGGGTGCTGCACAGCTCTGCTCACATTCTGACTGGAGAAAACAGGCTTCAGTCCAAATGTCCATGATGTTTAGATCACAGGGTTTTTTTAAAAATTATTTCGTAAGTTGAATATTTTTTTACAGAAGGCTGACATTGTTTTACATTCAATGAAAGCTGTTGAAAGTTTTGCATCCTTTTGTTCCTCTCCAGAGCTGACTTTTTAAGCATAGACTTATTGTTGCTTATCTACTTACTCAAGTGGAGCTTACTGATCAGTTTTCTCCCGAGTTATACTTTTTCAGTAAATGCTTCTTGATTTTGTCCCCCAAAGAAACCTCTTTGCAGCTGAAAGAACAAAAGGGAGAGGCAGAAACAACAACATTCCTATTTCTTCATCTGCTTTCTCTTTTCACCACACTGGGGAGAAAGTCAGCATGAAGCAGGGCTGCCATTCAGAAGGACCTAGACAGGCTGGAGGAAGGGAACAACAGGAACTTCATGAAATTCAGAAAGGACAAATACAAAGTCCTGCCCCTGGGAAGAAGAGCCCCTGGCAACAACACAAGTAAAGGACTGGCAGGCCGGGGAGCAGCTCTGCAGAAAAGTCCTTGGGGGTCCTGGCAGGCCGCAAGCTGGGCACAGGCCAGCCATGTGTCCTGGCAGCAAAGACACCAACAGCCTCCCGGGCCATTTGAACAGGAGCAGAGCCAGAAGATCCAGGGAGGTTATTATTCTCTTCTGCTCAGCACTCATTGGACCACGTTGGTATTGCATCCAGTTTTGGGGTGATACAGGGAAGACATTGATAAATTGGAGCAAATTCAGGGGAAGGACACCAAGATGGTTGGGGCTGGAGCACTTGACCTGTGAGGAGAGGATGGGGGAGCTGAGCTTGTTCTGCCTGGAAAAGGGGAGACTTCAGGGGACCTAACAGCAGCCCCCAGTGTTTAACGGGAGGTCATGAAGGAGACAGAGCCAAGCTCTTCACTGCGGTGCACAGCAGGAGGATGACAGACAATGGATGTAAATTGAAGGAAGAGAAGTTCACACTGGATATAAGGAAAAACCTTCCCCATGAGGACAGTCAAGTACTGGGACAGGTAAGCCAGACAGACTGGACAGCCTCTGTTCTTCAAGTTTTTCAAGACGTGACTGGATAAAGCCCTGAGCAACCTAATCTCATAGCTGGCCTTGCTGTGAGCAGGAGGTTCAACTAGAGACCTCCTGAGATTCCTTCCAGCTTCCGTTACCCTGTGACCCTTTGATAACTCACATATGTAGGCATAGACAAGGAATACTGGAACTGCTGTATTTGATCAGAGGAATAATTTACCTAGTCCAGGACCTTTTTCCTAACATTCACAGGCTTCTGAGGAAGACACAAGAAGCCCTACTGGCTACTGTAAGTGAATAGAGGGCACCCAGTAGAAGTTTCCTGCAAATATTAAATACAATGTCAATGGACAGCCCAATCGTCAGCCTCCTCCTCCTGAGATCTGTGAGATAAATGGCAGCAAAGTCACCAAGCAGACCTCTCATTAGCCCAGTGTTGTCAGCATGTGAGTTAGAGCCACCTGGAGTGCAGACTTTATGGCAAGAGCTAGGGCATTTAAGTCATAAGTGTGAAACTCAAATTTGTCCTACAGTTATAACCGTGGTGTAACTGGGTATCAAGGCTGTGCCTATGTGCACATCTAGTGCACTTGAGTCATTAATTCCCTGGGTGTCCAGAAAATCTGAGCTTATTATCTGCAGGGATGAGTCAATGGACTGGCTTGAGACAACAGTCCGACATGAGACAAGGTGATTTACTGCCCTCCTAGAGACCCTTGCAACTAAACTCTTGACTAACTCAATTTCAGAGACTCTTCCTCGCAGCTCCTGCCTGTGCCTAGACCAATTTGTTTGTTGCAATGTGCTGAGTCGCATCCTGGGGTGGCAAATCTGGCTATCCCAGAGACTTCCCAGGCAGTTCCTGCTACAGAACTGAGCTAACTGTACATAGATAAGATGCCTTAGTATACAGTAGTAACTGTGCCTGCAGGTGCAAAAATGGACACTTGGGACAGTCTTCTGTGGGTAGTTAAGATAGTCCAGAGATATTTTGTACAACATTTAAGATAATCAGTAGCAAGGGATCATTCTTGTGCTGGAGTGGTCCCATAGGACCATTACACGCAAGTGGATACAGGAATACAGGAATTCAGCAGAACAGCAGCTTGGGGAGTCTCACCCAATCCAGGTGAAGACATCATTGCAAGCACACCTGCAATCTCCCAGTAAATTACTTCTTTTCTTTTTATCACTGCCTGTTCATGAGTCTGGTGCATCTACTCTCCATGCTATTCTCTCCATGCTGTTTATGCAGGACATGCTCTGGTGCAGGTGTAGATCCAGCTCCAGAGCTCCCAGTGGGGCTAAGCAGGCAGAGAGCGTGCGGACAGGTGAAGGCACACTTTGCACATAAGCTCTAGCTTGTGCTCTGGATGGACTGGGGATGGTGGTGAGGAAGCATGCCCACAATGAAGCTCCACAGTTTGTTCCTCTGTAAAGGATAGTGACGGTATTTTGAAGCTAAAAGGCAGCAATATGTACAGAAGTACCCAGATCATAGAATCACAGAATGGTTTTGGTTGGAAGGGACCTTTAAAGATCATCCAGTCCAACCCCCCTCGCATGGGCAGGGACATCTTTCACTAGATTAGGTTGCTCAAAGGCCCATCCAACCCGACCTTGAACACTTCCAATGATGGGGCAATCCACAACCTCTCCGGGCAACCTGTTCCACCCTCATCACAGAACTTAACTTATCAAAGCCTCTTCTGAAGCCTTCTCTGAGCCTCACAGTGCAGGGGCAAGTCCTTCTTGCTACCTTCTTGCATTTGAAACTACCAGCTCCCACACTGAAACAACCTACGCACTGTTTTGCACCAGGAGGTGCTGGTCCATTATGAACCCACTAAGAATAGAATTCAGAATAAACTAGACTAGAACTGAACAGAATATTTCAGTTGGAAGGGAACTACAAGAATCATCTAGTCCAACTGCCTTACCAATTCAGGGCTGACCAAAAGTTAAAGCATGTTGTTAAGGGCATTGTCCAAATACCTCTGAAACACTGTCAGGCTTGGGGCATCAACCACATCTCTAGGGAGCCTGTTCCAGTGTTTGACCACCCTCTTGGTAAATAAATGCTTCCTCATGTCCAGTCTAAACCTCCCCTGGTGCAGCTTTGAACCATTCCCACACGTCCTGTCACTGGATACCAGGGAGAAGAGCTCAGCACCTCCCTCTCCACTTCCCCTCCTCAGGAAGCTGTGGAGAGCAATGAGGTTGCCCCTCAGCTTCCCTTTCTCTAAACTAGACAAACCCAGAGCCCTTAGCTGCTCCTCACAGGACACTCCTTCCAGCCCTTTCACCAGCTTTGTGGCCTTCCTCTGGATGTATTCAAGGACCTGAACATCATTTTTAAATGGTGGGGCATTCAGACTCTGTGAAGTATCATTTAAGATGTTATTTATTAGAGCTAAGACTGTAAAGAAAGAGAGAATAGTACAGATAACCTTACACCCTTTGAGATGCTGGGAACCCCGAGTGGTATAGCATTAAACAGCCCCCTGATCCATGCACAGCACACTGTGCAGATCCCATCCATAAAAGAGATTCTCCCATTTTGGTCATTTGAGCTATTACAGGATTTTCTCACAAGGAAACAACTCTATTCATCATTTCTACTGTCAAACAGGAAGGATGTTTGCATGAGAAGTTCTTGCTGCACTTTTTAATAAAGGCAAGGCCTTGCAGGTGGTGTAATCATCAATACCAACTGAGAACTGCCTGCAGGCTCCTCTATTACAGTGAGCTGGCTACGTAAGGGATTCATGCAGCACAACACATGCTGAACGTGCAGCACAGCGCAAGCCACAGCCCTCCACACCCAGGAGAGCCCCTCCATTCACTTCAGCTTGCTTTAAACATGAAGGCAAAACCTGACATCCCTGGGACAGACTTGCTCTTCAGTCCTCCCTGCAAGTACCAGGACATGGACTACCTACGTCACAAGGAAAGCACTGCTGCCAGTGCTCATTTATCTTTTACAGGCCTCTGTCTCCTTTGTACTGGAGCTTTCACTTGCATGAACATCTTCCTTTTTCTCTTGTGGGGTGGAAGGATTGTTTAACTGTGTCTGCTCTGGCATATGGAAACATGCCCCTGTGCAGCTTGTAGCTCTGCTACCAGACTTCCTTGAGCAGACTGGCATGAAATGTTTTGGTCAGATAGTTTAATTGTCATAAATTACAAATTCAGATACTCTCAACTACTAAAAGTGTCAAGTCCTGTTTCCATTTTTTTTTTTTTTATGGAACATTTGGAATTTTCTGCTACAGAAACAAAGTTTTGAGACCTATGTTTTACCTAAAAGTAGTTTTTCAACTGTTAAAAAAGAAAATGAACTGTTCCAATTGATATGAAATCTGTTTGGTTTTACTGTTGGGTTTTTTTGCTTTGGATCAACCCCAAATAAATTAATTTTAGTGGTTTTCACTCAGGCCATAATACAAAAAATCAGCTGTTTCCACAATTCTGCCCCTCAAGACAATGAGAACTGTTTCCTTCTATAGCAAGAGTTGACCACCAAATTTTCACACTCCAGTTAACTCCTACCACAGTTAAATGAAAATTGATTTTTCTCTCGCTCCACTGCCTTGCCATGTTACTCTCCTGGATTTGCTTGGCTGCGTAAAGAAGCTGTTCAAATTTAGTTGCTATTGGTGACTTAGGAAATGGTTTTATGATACAACGCTCACAGTTCTGCCTGCACAGTTGCTCTGATTCAAGCCAGCTACCTACCTGGCCTTCATATCTGCAAAGCTAGAACACACATATTTGGTCTTCGGTTGATATAAATTGAAATAACATCAGGTTTGTTTGTCAAGCAGACAGGGCTCTGCTGATGCGCTGGTCTCGGAGACCAGAAGGTATCAAGACCTCCTAGGCTAGGAAACACTTTGGAAAGTGTTTTCTGACAGATTCATGGAGAAATGGAAGTTTTTAACCAATTTTGCCCATGTTGCATCTGCTATTCAAACCTATTATCGATGTCTAACATAGAGCAGCTAAAGAAATGTTTGGCTCTAAAACAGCACTAGGAAGTTCATTGCATCCTTTTGAATTGCTCTCTGTCTCCTAAAGCTGCCTCCTTGCTGCTGATGATCAGACTCATAGCTGATCTGTCTGCTTGGCTGATCTGCCCAAGGACCAGGCAGCGGCCATCACATCCAGCCTCACAAATGCATCCCTAGAAACAACAATGTCCACATGCCTCTCCTCATGTCTCCAGTGCGTCAAAGGCTTCCCGAAGAAGGCAGGTGCTAATTTCAGCCTACAAAAGAAGAGGTCCTTCCTTTCCTCCCAAAAAGGGAGAGAAAGTAGAAAAGAAGGAAGCTAAAACTCTATGCTCCCTCCCATCACCAACCCAATTCCAAGGAAGGAAAAAGTCATGGCCTTAAGATAGTAAAAACTGTAGTAGGTTCTGTTTATACATCTACCATTGAATAATGTGATTCTTGGCCCTGGTGGATAAAGTCCCACTAACCCAAATGGGAAATAGGGTCTCTGGTTAAGATACTGCTCCAGGTATTAACAGATTTCAATTCAAGTCACATAACCATCCTTGCTGTGTCTAATTGATAGCCTGAGCCCATGCTCTCCTTGAATCCAAACTATTTCAATATAAAATGCACTCTCAGGTACCGGTTTCCAGCACATTCTGAAATAAAAAAGGTTTACCCTGGTCTGCTTGTTAGTGAAAGCCCATGCACATCCTTCCTCATCGTTTAGGTGCCCGTAAGTGCCCTAGGCATTATTTGAGACGCAGGCTGCCGACCTACTGTACGCAAAGCAGACAGCATGGTGCGTAAGTGAGGATGCGACCCGCATTTTATCTTGCTCACCAGGTGTTTCTGAGAACAAAAGGAATTGTTCAACTTCTCCATCTGTGCCTGCTGTCTGTAAACCTAGTCTTTAGCTCGTCTAGGGAGAAAATTGGCAGACAGGAGGCAAATATCTGATGCACTGCCAGCTGGGTACAATTCTGTTTTAGGACTTATATTCCTAGACCCAGATTAACCTTTTCCTGAGCAAGTATCTTGTCTAGTTACCAAGGGAGATAATTTCAGCTGGAACTTCTGTAATGTAAACAAATAGCAACAAAATGCTATCTCTGTATCAGGAACATGAGAATGGCCATTTAAAAGACTTTTTTTTCAGCTGAATCATCCACATATACATACCTTTTCTGTTTTTCAAGGAAGCAATGTGCAAATATTGGTATAAAGGTATTTCAAAGGCATCTGAAATAAATAAAAAGGATTTGCCTTGGTTGAAAGCAGGTTTATAGAATAGCAGCCTGAAATCCTTGGAAGCCTAGGACCTCTTCCTCTCACCTTTGTAAATGTGAGTGACTCACATGACCATTCGCACTACGCTTTGCTCCGACCTCTCTTTCAAATCATGATCATTTTGTTCAGAGTCAACAACAGGAGAAGCCCACCTTCTCTCCAGAGTGCGATTTATAAAAGTAAACCTGCAACAGTGTTTGTTCTTTTTAATTGTTTTCTTCATGCTAAATTACACAAGTCTGCAAAGAAGACAGGAATCACTAAAACTCTGAGATGGAGAAGAGGCATTAGATTTAATCCCTTCCCATATCAAATTTCTGTACTGTATATATCCAAAGTGATTCATGTCAGGTTATGAGCTTTACTTGTCAGGTTATCCAAGTCTCATCACCAGGAAATTTGTTACAGAAGTTTCATTTTCCACTCCTTAACTTAATCTTATTACAACCAGGATTGTTGCTGCTAGCCATGTCCACACGTCAGCACTGAGATGAAGAGTCACTTTAAAACGTGGAAACTCAAATCATTTTATTACAACTCCCAGAGCAGCACAATTTCTAGGTGGGGTCTGTTCCACGGGGTGGTTCATCTCATGCATGGAGGGGATGGCACGCTAATGCTAGTTTACCTATGCCAGTTAATTAGTGTTCATCAAGTAGGATTGTGTAAGTAATTTTCCTGAGCATACAGGAGAGACTAGACCTGGCACAGAACATCTACAATCATAGCTAGCAAAATGACGCAAAATTGCTTCTTTGCACTCCTTTTGGATATTTCAGAAATTCCCCATGGGCTTGTCGTAGCTCTGAGGTATGATCTCGGGTTAATAGTTTTGATTAAAGCAAAGGAGGAAAAGAAAAGGGGAATCAGAACAGAAATAATATCTCAGATCAAAACAATCTTTTCTTGAGCTTTATTTCAGTGTTCTGTATAATTTGTTTCCAACTGTTATTGAAACAGAGGGTGGCTGCTTTTCAACACCAAAGGTAAAATATATATATTGTGCATATATAGACACACATGCATAAATATATATTACACATATACCATTACAACTGCAAAACCAAGCATATGCAAGTATCATAACATGAGATTTAAGGTTACCCGTGCTCATGCTGTGCATGTGTTATGACTCAGTGGTAAATGACATGATCACATGCTATTTTCCTTAAGACCTCTGTACGTTTAGTGCTTAAGTATGTACCTCTGTGGTTCACAGAAGCGTGGGTTAACCCCCCACTTGCAGTACTGTGATGAACTTGCAGCATCTTCTAGTCTCTCCATTATACAATATACAGATAATGGAGATAGCAAAGGCTTTGACCCAAGCTAATGCCCTGTCCAAATTCCCACGTTGCTTCAAGGTGTGGGAGTACCAGAGCTGCCTGGTCAGAAAGACCTGAACCATTCTGCCTTAAGTTTTCAAATTCAGCCATGAACAGAATTTCCAATCTGGAAAATTTCAGGCCAAATGATTAAACTGTAGTAAGGATTTAATACCAGGAAGTGACCGGACCGTAGCACTGGAGCCAGAAGGCCTCTGTGCTACTCTTGTCTTTGCCACTGAGTAACTACCAACCTCTGAGCCCTTGTTTCCTCAGTTGTTCTCTCCATAAATGGTACAAGCAGGCAGCAGTTCCACTCTACTCCTGATAAAAGGCCTCATCTGTTGTGTAGAGCCATGCTCTCTCCTTCCTGGTGTTCTGATTTTACTGTAAAGGAGTCTGAATTCCATCTCAAGCCCTCCCCAAGTCAGCTTTCCCTTGGCATTTGCTTATCTGATCTTTTTGCTCTTTTGATCTTGAGCATCATTTCCCCTCTCATAGACTCAGGCTGCAACTGATGATCTACAAAACATTTATTCAGAAGCAATTGTCCCGCCACATCAAACCTGGGAGGTTTATCACCGAATCATGGAATGGTTTGGGTTGGAAGGGACCTTTAAAGATCATCTAGTCCAACCCCCCTGCCATGGACAGGGACATCTTTCACTAGATCAGGTCGCTCAAAGGCCCATTCAACCTCACCTTGAACACCTCCAATGATGAATACCTTGAACACCTTATGTAAGTTTTAATTAGAATTGTCTATTGTGGTGGGAGAGAGTTCAGTTTTGCGTGTCACCTGTAGGTACTGAGAAGCATGTAATTTCTCAGGAAGGGAATAGAGATATCTTAAGGGAGTCTGAAACTGTGATTCAGCTTAACCTTGTACTGGTGGCTGGGAAGCCTGTTTCTTCATGGTTGGATGTGTTCCTCATGTCCTTGGACATGCATAGATGGTATTGATACGGAATTTGTTGCGCACCTTTCTCAAAGTAACCACTTCATGTATTCTGTAAATTGAGACAGCATTTACCATGTGCTTCATAGCTTTAAGGTCTTCTTCACAACTCCAAACCCAATATTTTTTCATTTTAGAAGGAGCTGAGATTGCAAACACATCACACAACTCCAAGAACCAGAAAGGGCAGATGGCTGTACATTTGAGTTTCTAACACTCAAGCTTTAATCTGACCTGGAGAAGGAAGCTGAAACCTGATTATTAAGAAGACTTACCATTAGCTCCTATAAATCTTATCTCTTGCTGGGACAAATCTATTGCCCCTAACGTGAGAAACAGTGGAACAACCTCATCAGGAAGATGGCTTTACATTTTCTGCATATCTGTTACCTAAAGTCAGTAAAACTGTCAAAAAGGAGCATTATAATCTTAAACTGGATTGACTGCTGGGGAATCAGCATAATATTGGAGCAATGAACTTCTGCTCCTTTAGTAGAATAAAAACCAAGTCTGTAGTTGCTTATTCATCCCCATTTACAATCACTGCAGCAAACCAACCTGGAGGTCACCGATGCAGAAAGCCTTTGCTCACACGGTTTGTGTGCTCTTGGCCAGGAACAAAAGACTTTTTATTCATACACTGTAACAAAGCAGGGGCCAAATTTCCTGTTGGGGAAAATTATCAGAACTTGAATGACATCAGCAGAGATTTGGTTTGAACTGAATTTCAACTAGCATCATGCACTTTGGAGATTGCCACCATATGAGTTAAATAGCTTTGCAGTGAATCCACTCCTAATTTATAGCCATGCTAATGGGAACCGAATTTACCTAAATGTGCGTGTGTTCACATCATAAAGTCAGCAACTCCATAATTCAGTTATCTACTGAGTAAGACTGGCTCCTGGGGACTGAAGGTCAGGCGTGGGCTCTCTTATTTTGGTGATTTAGACACTTCATGTTTAATTAACATTTGTGTAAGATGACAGAGCTCTTCAGTGTAAACTGCTGTACCTGCAACAGGGGAGCAAAATTACCTCATTTAACTCTGTTATGCAACGGCACATACGACTCGCTGCAGTCATTTCTGAAGGTCTGTGGCGTTCTGCAGTTGGCTGTAGCATATCTAACCATTATGGCATTGCTGAGAAGACAAATGTCCTTACAGGCAAATGTAGCTAACAGCACGATGGCTTGCAGGGCAGATGGATGAAATAAGCATCTAGAAATGAGCAGCTGCTACAGCGACATGTCTCCCTTGACACAGCCTCGCCAATCTAGGATGACTGTACCCTCTGCATGTTGAGGGAGCTCTAAATGGAGACGTCTTCACATCTCCACTTGTCTTGAAGCAAGAAGTATACCTTTCTGAAGCTCTTATGTTAAATTTTTTAAAATCCCAGCTGGATTTATATTAACTTGCAAAGAAATATATTGGCTCCGTTTCCAGGCTCATAAATACTTGACCACTTTGTGAAAAGCTCTTAGTCCTAGTACAATCTATTCAAGCAAGAAGATCTGTGAAAACAATGGTCTGCAAGCCGTTCCCATGATACAGAGTGCTGTGGTTAAGTAGGTGCTGTTTGTGCCTACGTGGAAATGCATCAATGTCTATATGGCCTCAAAACACTAGAAGTGCAGTGTAATCCAAGGCAAAGTATTTTGGACTCCATCAGAACTTCTGACCAACTTCAGGAGCCACGAAAAACTGTCTCCCTGGGAGCTGCCAGCCATTTCCATAATAACTTGTAAAACAGAACACAGTGACTTTTATGAACGTGTTTATGAACTTGTGCCAGCTTCTCCAGTACATCTGGGTCCTTCAGGATCTTTGCTAGACAGGTGTACTGGGTCTGGCTGGGATGGAGTTAACTTTCTTCCTAACAGCCGGCGTGGAGCTATGCTTCAGATTTGTGGCTGAAATGGTGTCGATAACACACCAATGTTTTGGCTATTGTTGAACAGAGCTTGCACAGCATCAATGCTTTCTCTCTTTCCTACTCTGCCCACCCCACCCAGCAAGTAGGCATGGGGTGGGCACAGGGCTGGGAAGGGACCTGGCCAGGACAGCTGACCCCAGCGGACCAAAGGGATACTCCATACCATATGAAGTCATGCTCAGCAATAAAAGCTCAGGGAAAGGAAGAGGAAGGGGGCATGTTCGTGGTTATGGTGTTTGTCCTCCCAAGCAAGTGTTACGAATGTTGAGGTCCTCCTTGTGAAGAAGTGGCTAAACATCTGCCTGCCAATGGGAAGTAGTGAATAAATGCCTTTTTTTTTTTTTGCTTTGCCTGTGCATGCAGCTTTTGCTCTCCCCATTAAACTGTCATTACCTCAAACCACAAGTCTCCTCACCTTCCGTTTTCTCCCCATCCCACGACACAGGGGAGCGAGCGAGCAACTGGGTAGGTGTCTGGCTGTTAGCCAGTGTCAACCCACAACAGTCCTTTTTCAAGCGCAGCATGGGGCTTGAGATAACAAGAGTTTTGATTTGAGCGTGCTACAGCAGTTACAGTTGTTGACTGGCAGGGTCCTGTGCTGGTCACGGAGCTTGCTTGCTTTACTGTATATTAGAGTCCAGAGCTTGTCAGTGGCTGCTTTTGCTGTTTGCTGTGGTGCTTATCACTTTACTCCACTGTGCCTGGACACATTTTGATAAAAGCAGTGACCACACGCCAGGGCTGGCATATGGCCCTGGCATTGATGCTGTTCTTGTGCTGTGTGAGCTACCTGGTGGAGAGAATGAGGGATTACACCTCCCTCTGCTCCTCCAGGATGGACATGTCCATCTCTGCTGCACGGGCTCCCAAGTTTCTTGTACATCCTTATGTATGCTGTTTGATCATATTATCTAACATCGTTGGCTTGTTGTTGGGTGTGTGGAACCTGGCTTGGTCCTGGCATAAGAGCATAACAGTAAACAACTTGTTGGTGAGGTGACAAGAGAAATGTGTCCCAAGGTGGTCAATCAGTGGTGGCAGGGTTTGTGGGAGGATTTGGGCAGGTGCCTAGGGCAGTTATCACCTCCAATAGCCTGCGATTTTACACCTGAACAGGCATATAATCCTGATGAATTGGCACACCACTTGAAGGAAGGGTGCCTTGCCTAACCTAGAGACCCAGGGACTTCTAGCAATGTTTTGGGGCTTGGCTTCTGCCTACTGTGCCTCTGTACAGCAGCATCAGATGAAGCAGGATGAGGAATTGACAAAGTCACCAAGGAGGGGGAAAACATTTGGGCCCTGAACTCTGAGGTTTTAAAGAAGCTGTAAGATCTGCAGAAAAATTACAGCCACAAGTCTGGCAAGCTGATTACTGCCTGGTTGCTCCAATGTTGGGATACTGGGGTCCACTGTCAGCAGTTAGATGGCAGGCAAGCCAGGCAGCTGGGATTCCTAAGTAGGGACACTGGGATTGACAAAGTGACTAGAAAGACAACTGGAACCACAGCCTTTGGACATGGTTCCTGTTGACTGTGAAAGCCAATTACACTGTCAAGGACGATCTGGTATGCTGCCTGGGCAAGTGGACCACCACTGAGGAAGATATCCAACACTTGAGGGAACTAGCGATGGTGGAGGCAGTCTATAGCAAGTTGGAAACAACCAGGTCGCCAAAGACCTGGATGCCATCCAATGCACCCAGTCCATGTGGCAGAAGGTGACACGTAAACCACCGGTGTCCTATGCCAACACCCTGGTGCTGATGCACTGGCCGGACTCTGAGCCACTAAATGTGGAGTGACTGTCCCAAGGCCTCCAGGGGTTCAAAGAGAACCCCCCCTCCTCCCCCCCGCCATGGGCCTACGTCTTGGCTGTCAGGGGTGCCCCATGGAGTCAACTTCCCCCTGCCAGAGGGAAAGGGGGCACCAGGTACACAGTGGGCCACCCTGTGGTTCCTCGTGCACGACCAGGAGGAGGACATGAAGAAGCAGAACAATGTGCCCATCTCAAATCTAGAAGCCCACATACATGGACTGCAGGGAAGACTGCCACCCATCCAAGAAGGCTGATGCTGCAGTTGCCACTGAGATAGTGGAAGACAGCAATGCCCAGAGACAGAAGAAGGGCCGAGAACACCTCTCCTCCTGGCCTTGGTGAAGAAACTTCTGTTCTGAAACCACAGGATTCAGAGAGTGAATACTCCAACCAGGAATAGAGGGTCCCCGTCTCTGGCCAGGCAGAGGAAAGGGACAACCAGATTTACTGGACGGTGTTGATTCGATGGCCTGGCACATGGGATCCACAGAAGTAGGTGGCTTTGGTGGACACTGGTGTACACTGTACCCTAATGCCATCAGAGTACAACGAGCAGAACTCACCTGGATTTCTGGAGTGACCTAGACTGGGAATGTAAGGGTGAGTTATCTGTAGCTTGGTGAGCCCACGAAACATCAGGACATCTAGGGAGAGATGTAACATACAGATGGGCTCATGATCGAGGGGTGGACCTGACCACTGAAGCTATCGCAGAGGTGGCAGATGGCAGCACTATGGAGGGCAGAGAGAAGGTAATTCAGAAAGACAGGCAAGAGGAGCATCAGGCAACCCAGCACTGAAGTCTTCTTTCCCTAACTAATTTCCATACTAGAATTTTATTGCCTTCAGCTACATGCAGAATCTGCGTATTGAGATTTCACAACGGTGAGATGCTGACAGAGGATTTGGGCTTCTCAGTACTACACGATTACAAAGCACAAGTAACAGCTTCTGCTGATACAAGTCAGCATGGCTCCTTTGACTACAGCAACTTCACAGACTTAGACAAGACTTAATTGAATAAATCTGTGATCACACATTTTATTTCACTATCCTATTTTTTCCTTCCCCACTTGCGTCTCAAACAATGTTATTCAAGACACTGACAAGGACGAAAGTCAACAGAGTGTCATTAATACTAACCACAGCTTCAAAGTCTGTCTGCCCACTGCCCTGTACTCCATCTAAATTAAATCTGGTAAGATTTATCTGAGCCTGATGTAACTAAATTAATCATGCAGAGCACTGACCTATCCTACCACGGGCTCCTGTGCCCCACCCTGCATGTTTATTTCAAAGGTAATCTAATTTGCTGCAAATGTCCTTATCTAGCTGGAAAGCAGACTGTGATAGGTACTCCAGAAGGAAGAAAGCTTTCCAGAAAGCATGGCTCGGTGAGTTCCTTTATATGAGGAATATAGAATCTATTTTATTGTTGTTGTTGATCTGCACTGGAATTATTCACCTGCTCCCTGCTCTTCATCTCAATATACTTCTGAAGCACAGTTAAGCTCCTGCGCTCCAATCAGTTCAAAACTGAGTGGAATGCACCAGCCCTTTCCTCCGGGCTTTCCATAAAGAGCTTAAGCAACTCTGGAGAGCTGCTGGGTAACAACATCCTGCCTGCAAGGTACCTTTGGCAAATGAGAGTGAAATTCTGACAGATGTTTGCTAGCAAACTGCTGAAGCACAACAGCCCGTTGAGTAGCCAGCAGTGGTGCAGCCTGTCTTTGTAACGCAGAAGAGCACCAGAGCACGACACTTTGACCTGAGTAGTGATGGGAAAAGAGACTCACACTGCGGAGGCCTCATGTTCCTAAATACATACAATCCCAACCAGTGCTGAAATGATTAGAGGACAATACTATGTTTAATAGATAGTGTCTTCTAGACACTAGCTGTCTTCTGTCCCACTCCAGGCTGTTGGACCTCACTCACCTTTGCCTCCCAAGCTGTATCTTGCACTTTGGCTTTGTCTCAGCAGTTCAGTGAGGGAGGCACCAGAGCCAGTTCTGCCTCCTGTGGCACAACCCTCAGCAATACTCCCCTCTTACCCCATGAGGTGTAGGAGAACAGGGTAAGGGGGGGTATGCAGGTGTACACTGGGGCAGGGATGATACATGCGACGGTCCCAACACCAGGCAGAGGATGAGTTGGGAGAGGATGAGGGACTTGTGCTGCACTCAAGACATTTGGACACTTTGTATCATGGCAAATTTCACAGGCTGAGTCCCAGCAGAGATTTTAGTATGTACGAAGGCAACCTTCTCCAAAAGTCCCCATCTGGCCTCTTTCCCCCAAGGCTCAGTGGTGCTGCAACACTTGGTGGTGGCATGATGCTCCCTTTTTCCAGTTTGAAGACTGAGGTGGAGTCCTGAGGAATGCAAGGAGACAGGCATCACCTACCACTGCTACCAAAGTTCCCTGTCTCCTTGACTATCCCTTGCCATGCTGGCTCACTTAGCAGCAGGACTGCTACAAAACTACCCAAATGACAAGCAAGAGCTCCAGAGAAGCAGGGTGGGCACCATGAAAAAGACAATACTGGAACTATCTTTTAGCAGAGAATGTGATGTGTCCAGACTTCAACAAAAGCTGTGTGACCAGTATCTGACCACCAGAAACTGCCAAGAGGCTGACAGCAGAGAATGGACTAACAAGGGATGGACTCTCCCTGAGCATCCATGGAAATAAAATCTACATGAGGCCCCTGCCCATCAGCCCCGGCTTTGACTTACGGCGTGTAAATAATCACTTGGACACTTTTACCATTTTAAACTCCTCGTTCTCTTATACTCTGTTCCAGTTGTTGAGATTAAATAGTATCTTGCTTTGCTGTAGCTGTTTGTACTCTGTTTGACACTGGTCACAGACCCCAGAAGAGGTTTGCAAGGGCTGAAATCAGGGACCTGTGCTCACTAACAAGGCCAATATAGAGGTTGCCATAGCCCAGGCCTCTTCTAAGGGTGGAAGATGCAGAAATATTCAGAAACGAGAGAGCAGAGTGAAAGGGCTTTCAGTACTCAACATCTCTGAAAATCCAGCAGCAGTTTAGGTTTCTAAATGCAGTTCAGGGGACACCTAGCTTTGAAACTCTTTGGTTCACCTAAACTCAAGAAAGAAACTTGCTAGTGATTTAGTGGTAAAACCAACCCTAGGCTGGGAAAGATCTGAAAGAAAACGGGGAGAAAAAAGGAGGTATGTGTGCTCATCGCTTGCAGAAGGAGTAGACTCAAGACAGATGGTCCTTTCCAGCGCCACATACTAATGACTAGATAGCACCACCATCAACAATACTAAAATTTTGATCTGAATCCTGAAGCCAAGGGAGATAACAGGGAGCTCCCATGAAGGATGCCAGACAGTGAAAAATACATACTGTGTGAAAAACAGGGGGGAAGGTTAAAAAATTAGTTATCTTGTCTCACTAGTTTCCCTCTTTCCAACCACCTCATTGATTTCAACATTTTTCTATCGGGGGTCCACATCTGCTTGCCCTCCTTATTTTCACCTGTCTGAGAGGAGTGCCTTCTACCCTACAGCATCTTTGCAGAGTATGGCAGCACAAAGCAACCCCTGCTGCAGGCCCTCATCCAGATGGATGAACAGACAACATAGAGATGGGCTACTTGTTTGCATGCAAAAGCTGTAGGATGGCTGGCTGAGAGCATAGGAATAGCCGCCCTACACCGTATTTGTATAAATGACAATAAATAAAACAGGGCGGAAGGGTGAGTTGATCAGAATACAGAGTCCCATCGTCAGACCCTGTCTGACTGTAGGCTGCTGCCCTCCTATGGCAAGCTGGGACAGCCACCCTTACCTCCAGAGCAGCTCTATTACTAAGATGAACCGAGTTCAGTTGCTGGTACTGGCTGCCAGAAATTACAGCTTCCAAACACCCAGTTTGCCGTTTCACCATCTGTCTGAAGTAGAAAATCAGCACCCTGGGGCGCTCAGCCTTTCTGTCCTGCGAGGGAAGCCTTTGTGGTTGGAAAGGACTGTGTGCCACTCAAGGAGCAATTGCCATCCTGAGCCTGTGTGTGCCATTGTTAGAGCTTAACAATAACGTCCCTGCAGAGAGGGCGCAGATCCAGGGCTCTTCTCCCTTAGTGACAGCTTTTTGTTGCTATTGTTGGGGTTTTTTTCTAATGTCTGTATCATGGCAACACAGGACTTGGAAACTCAGTGCTTTAGATAAGGCTAGGCTTGTTCGAGAGTTTCTGCTGAATCCTGCATCTGTTACCATGGCAGGACCATGAAGTTAAACCTCAGCACAGGTACCAGGCACTTGCTTTCCTGTGAGTGCCCTTCCAGTGAGTTCCTCGGCTGCTTGCCTTCTTTATCACCCTGATTCAGACAACTGCTGCTGGTAGCAGTGCTTCTTCCCCCAGGTATCCCGTACACATCTTATGTCCACCTTTGTTCTCACCCTAGAAGTCCTCTGAATGAAAGCCATGCCCTGAAAAAGGAAATGCCTCTGAATGGACTAAGATTCCCCCAAATGGCTCTTGTGAACAGAAGGAAACAAGGCAGGACCGAAGCTCCACGAGTCCACTGAAACGACAGCCCCTTCCACTGAATGGAGATGAGCAGTGCACGAAGGCTGAAGTCAACGTGGCAGCAGAAGGGACCTTCAAGTAACTGAAAATCAAGGGGGTTTTAATAGCAAGGAGACTTTTCTGCTCTGAAAGCTTGATTTTTTATGTGCTCAGCTTAAAGCACTGCAGTGTACCAGCTGTGAGAGAAGCAGGCCTCTGGGAAGAGTACAGAGGGGCGAGTTCAGACAACCCACAGCTGCTGGTGACGGCTGAAAAATGCATCTTTCTTGCTCACAGATGTCCTATATCATAGCTTTCAAATTTTACTATATCAGTTAGAACTTTTTCTAAAAAGTACCACTAGCAATCTTCTTTTTTGGTCCGCACTTTTATTTTAAGATGTAACTTCAGCATCCCTGGACTTCTACAGGGAAACAGATGTCTGAGACAGCCTGATGTATTTTATTGTAACTAGCACAAACTGCAAAGCAAGAGTTCAATCTTTCAAAAATATTCTGAGGCTGTGAAATCTGCATTTTGCTCTGATAGGGAGTAAAATGAAAACAGGTTGCAGTGTGAAAGGTTCAGAGTTCAAAATCACGAGGATCCAGAGTTACAGTTTCACCTTTCAGAACTGGAGCCAGGGCTGGTTTTGCATTTAAATATTGGATATTTGGACATAGGTAGAGCCAGGCTTAGAGAGGTTCACCTATGGCAGTCGTCTGAGGCTAGAGTAAGTTCAGGACAGAGAAGAAGGTGAAACCAGGCTAAATCAGGAGCAGTTCACATCATCCAAATAGAGCTGGGAGAAAATAGGGCCCCTTAGACTCTGCACAGTCCTCTCCATCACAAATCTAATTCTAACTCTGTGTACAGGCACGAAGTTCATATGTAAGAGAAATTCAGGGCTGTTTTCTTTTCCCAAAGTCCATCTCGGGATTGTGTGTGTGCAGTGAATGCTCAGCCCTCATGTCACTAGACCCTGCATTTTTGGTCAATAGGTTTGCAACTTCCAGAGCTGAATTTGCCTGCTCACACTATTTGCATGGATGCTCCACGCCTTCACCTATACAGATCTGACTTGCACTGAATTCTGTATGGCCTATTGTAGGCCACCTGCTTTTTCTCTGGACTCTGCCTGCCCAGAAATCATTCTGTCCTGAAGGCAAGCAACGTCAGGGGTCTTCCAAGGAAGGTCTTTGACAAGCTCTCCTGTGCTTGGCTAGATTAAGAAGTCTTACTCAAACTTCGGTTTAAGCGCTCCCTGGGGAATGCTCAAAACATTGGGCACACCTTGAGTCCCATGTACACCTCAAGGATGCCCCATCAGGCTGACAACATACGCAAGCAACTCAGCTGGCCCCAAGGCGGCCTAGCTGCTGCTCCACAGCATAGCACAGCCACCGCACTTCACGAGTTGTTTCAGCCAGATCCAACAAACCTCCCCAGGGTGCACACACTGCCCAGCAGCAAAGGGAGGTGTCCTTTATTCTAATTTGCAGCACAATACCCAAGATGTTTTTCCATTTCTGGGCTGTGTCAGAGCACTGCTTCTCTCTCAGCCCTTGGACCAGCCCACTGACACAGGCCTCTCTCTGGATATCCCTCCTCTGTACATTTTCCAAGCAAGAGCAGTCCACAGCTTTTTTTCCTATCTCCTCCTCTACCCAACGTGTTCTGTGGGTGTTTTAACTCTGCCTGTTCATCGTGGCTCTCAACAGGCATCGAAACCTTTTACACACGCTGTAGTGACAGAGACCAGACCACTCGCTGCCGTCACTGCCCGAAAATCCCAACTGATGCAGACTGATTTACCACAGCTGATTTGCCACAGATCAGCCTCTTGCACATCACCCAGCCTTAGCCAAGCTATGAGAAACGCTCAGCAGCCAGGTTGCTGACAGCAATTTGAGCTTATAAACGACGACGAAGGACCGGCTGCCGCCCGCTGCCAATAAAACATGCCGACCGCAGCGCGACCGCCTCGGCCGCTGCCTGCGCATGCGCAGCGGGCGCTGTCGCTCCTCCCCTCCTCATGGCGGCGCAGCGCCGCTGCCCTCACGCCGGGCCCCTCCCTGCGGCCTAGGACTACAGCACCCAGCATGCCCCGCGGGGCTCGACCGGAAAAGGGTCAGGGCAGCGCTTGCGCAGTGGGGACGGTGGGTGGTGGCTGGCGGCGCGGACCCACTTCCGGCCCGCGCCGCCATGAGGGGCGGTCGGCCCGGTGCCGCGCTCCTCGCCTGGGCCGGCGGCTCTCCCTGCGGCCCGCTCCCGCCCCGGGCCCTGCTGCCTCCGGCTCCTCGGAGAGGTGAGAGGCGCCGGAGGGCCATGTTCGGCTCCGTGCGGGGAGCGAAAGCGGCAGGAGGGGGCACACGGCTGCGTGCTGTGGTGCAAAGGCAGCCTGGGCCTCGGGGTCGATCGAGTCGCGTTGGAGGCTGCGCAGGGCGTTTGGCGGGCTGGGCTGGCTGCCTGAGAGCCGTCGTGGGGGCCTGACCCTGGGGCGGTGTGCGAGGGAGCACAAAACGCCTTCCTTTGGGGCTGTAAGAAGCCCGAGGCAAGGGGGGTGCTGCATGGGCAGGAGCAGTCGATTCACTGCTTACGGGGACTGACGCAGAATGCTTGAGGCGGGAGGAGCAACGGGAGTTAGCCAAGGGGTGCAGAAAGTCATCACAAAAGGGTGTCTCCGGTACTGTCTGTGAAACCATCTGTGAGTTCCGAGGACAGCTTTGGGCTGGGAGCCGTGCCTCAAAACTGGTGAAGGGTCTGGAGCACAGGTCCTGTGAGGAGCGGCTGAGGGACCTGGGGTTGTTTAGCCTGGAGAAGAGGAGGCTGAGGGGAGACCTTATTGCTCTCTACAACTACCTGAAAGGAGCTTGTAGCGAGGTGGGTGTTGGTCTCTTCTCCCAAGCAACAAGTAATAGGATGAGAGGAAACGGCCTCAAGTTGCACCAAGGGAGGTTTAGATTGGGTATTAGGAAATATTTCTTCAGGGAAAGGGTTGTCAAGCATTGGAACAGGCTGCCCAGGGAAGTGGTGGAGTCCCCATCCCTGGAGGTATTTAGAAGACATGTAGATGTGGCGCTTAGGGATATGGTTTAATGGTGGACTTGGCAGTGTTGGGTTAACGATTGGACTCGATGATCTTAAGGGTCTTTTCCAACCTAAATGATTCTATGATCAAGTCAATACAAGAGTGAAGCAACAGGAAAAAGAGCAGCATGTCTAGGCAACCAAAGCTTCATGCTGTAATATCATCTTTTCTGAGTGAATGTCTCTACAATATATATGTTCAATCCAATGAAAAAAATTCACTTTGTCCATTTGGAGGAAGAGAGCTGTGTGTTTAGCAACTGTTATGGCTCAGTGAAAAAAGAATGTTTTATTCCACAGTAAGTTTTAGAGTTATTTGAAATTATTTGTACGTAGTATTCAGTGTTCGTGCACTTAAACACAAATCTTTCCTCTGTCTCTTTAATCTTAAACCTTATACAGTCTTTGGTTTGGATGTTACAGCTGGCTTAGTTATAGTCACTTCTTTAGAGTAGATACAAGGTAGCATGTCACTTGGTTTATCTAGCAGTGGCACAATATATCTTCCCTGTTGTCTAAGTGATATAAAGCTTTTGAGTAAAGGTCTAGGTAAGATACAGAACAACACTTTGCTTAAGGCAGAGAGCCAGCAGTGAGAAAGGTTTTGAATAAGCATGGATTTAGAAGTAACAGGGCTTTTTAGATAACAAAGAATCTATCAGAACGGAATCTGTAACGTGTAAGGCCCCACAAAGATAAGATGAAGGGGAAAAGATGCTTGAAATAAAGTAGAAGCAGTGAAACATCTTGTAGGAAGGCATTCACGTAATAAAGAGGGTGGATCTTTAACTAATACCTGTCTCTGAGGTATAGGGTGCAAACATTGTATCACTTTGTTTCCCAATTACTTTCCTGGTGAACCAACAAATTCATTCTGAACGTTAGATTTGCATAACTTTCTAAAAAAAAAAAATCTGTGGCTTTGTCTTTCCACATGGCACTCTCCCTGCTGGAAAGGATAGTGGTAGAAGAAAGTGTAAAAAGAATGTGAGGGATTCTGCGAAGAACCAAATGAATGATGTTAGCTGTAACCAGCAGAAATTGGCAGTGTGTTAGAACTGATGATGTTTTAAAAGTAGAAAAATTATTTAAGTGATGTTTCTCAAATACTACAAAACAATTGGTTGTGGTGTTTTATTTTTGGTGTATCAGGATGCTTGTCTGTTGCACAGCTTCCTAGTTATACAAACACAATTAAGATCAATATACGAGTCCTAGTTAGTATAGATTTCCTATGGAAAAGGGATTGATGGTTTCTGATGTGTGCTGTAACCAAGCTGTCAAAAGGACCCAGCTTTTTGTTGCAACTTTCATGCAGCTTTGCTCTGATAAAAGAAATTAAAATTAGTGTATTGCATGATAAACCAATCAGGTTAAGTTTAAAGCACATGTTGTCACTTCCAGGTTTTGCTGCCACGCTCATTAGGAAGTCATATGATGTCAGAAGAGTTGAAATCACTCCCCTGGAGCAGAGGAAGGTAACTTTTGATACCCATGCTTTAGTGCAGGATCTGGAAGCCCATGGTAAGTGCTATCTGATAAATAATTCAAAGAAAAACTTTTAGTTTAAGTACTAAAACTTCTGAGTGCTATCAATTTTCCCAAAGTACCAATACTTTGTGTTATAAAATGTTTTGGCAGCCTCTCAAGGAGGATAGTGAAGGAGGGGCAGCTGACACTCTTTGATGCCTCTCTGACCATACAAATAACTATTACATTAGATTTACCTTATTTGTAGCTGTAGACAAGTTTATATAGTGCCTTCCAGCCAAGGAACATAATACGGTTAACAAATGTAAAGTAACAGTTAAAGAACTATTTTCTAGCAAAACAAAAGCTTTAATAGAAGTTCCTTCTACTACCCTGCTAATAGTAACTTAAGGTTTTTTTCCAACTGGAAATATTTGCAGCAGCATAGTGCTGTGATACATTCTTAATACCTGCACTTTTATTTTGTAAGCGTGGCTGGCTGAAGTCAGATGAAAGGTCCATCTAGCCCTGGGTCCTCTCTCCTGACAGCAGCTGTGAGTTGGTGCCTGCAGAAGAGTGCTAAAACAGGGCAGATGGATGTGACACATCCTCTTGTACTTTCTAAGCCTCCAGTTGTTTTCACCCTGGAGGTATTTTGGGTCAGGCGTGAGTTTTAGTAACCTTCAATGGAAATCTTTTCACAAGCTTATTCAGTCCCTGAACCACTATAAATTTATTAGTACCCAGAACATCCTTTCTCGTGAAGTTTCAGACATCTACTCCTTTTGTTTATGCAGACTCTGGCTTCTACAAGGTTAATTTGATGCCCACTCAGCTCCTTTTGTGGGAAGGGGGAATGAACACTGGATCTCTCGTGTCACTCATGATTACGTAAACTTCTGTCATATTCCCCCATCATTCTTTTCCAAACAGAAGAGTCCCAGCATGTTGAATTTTTCCTTCAGCAGTAGCTTTTGCATACTTTTGATCATTCACGATGCTGTTCTGTGAATCTTTTCCACTTCTATCGCATCCTGTTTCAAAGGGGACAGAAGAGAGCTGCTGGCACTGTTTGACAACTGAATGCTCTGTGGATTTGAACAGTCATATAATGTTGCATCTGTTTTGTTCTCTGCTCCTTTTCTTAGTAATTCCTAAGGGTTTGGTTTGTTTTATTGATCTCTGCTAAGCATTGAACTGATCTCTTCATCACACTAGCAACTATCTTTTAAAATCCCAAGATGTTTCTCCTAATTGACGGTTGGAACTTTATCCAAGCTGAGGTTAGGATTTTTTCTGCTATTTGGGTCTAACAATAATATGTATTAGTAGTTAGAAGACTCCTAATAGTCCACTAACAATGCTTATTTTTTTCATGCATGTCATACTTGTCAGCCTGTAGTTCCCTACAACTATTCTGGAACTGTTTTTAAAAACTGGCATTGTATTTGCCATTTTCCAGTCCTCGGGTAACCAAGGTAGGCTGTGAGATGTCACTTGTCCTCAGTACTAATTCAGCTATTTCTTCTTGAAGTTCCTTTGGAACTCATGGGGTGAAGTCTGTCTGGTGCTGGTACACTGTGTGTTATTCAGTTTAATTCGTTCCATAACTTGTACAAATACTTCAGTACTACAGTGACGGGGCTCTATAGGTGAAATCTATACATATCACAGAAGTGAGAGAGGCATTAAGGTTTTCTCAAACTTGCTGCAGGCAGTTTTCAGGCTCCATTCTGTTGCTTATAGGAATTCCTCCACATTTTCTAAACTTCCATGCAACAAGGACAGTTCCTGCTGTAGAGGAGAAACAAAATAATGAATTGGCAAAAACCTAAGTAACCCTGAAAATTCAGAGGAACTGAAGCAATACTATCACACCTCTTAGTGGAAGGAAACTGTCATAAAGCATGCATAGCTTTTTGAGTAATCTAAACCAATGGTGCAGCTTGACAGTACCAGTATTTTAGAAGGGAGCAGTGGCATATTTCTCTACATAATTTTCCCTGAAAGCATTTTTCAACAAAAAGTTAATTGATCCCACTTTATAAAACAGGTCAATTGAAATACAATACATCAGTGGGACTGCTGGAAATAAATCCTTAGCACCAAAGCTCTCAGCACTAGATCAGATATGGTGAAAATGACAACTGTTGGGTTTTTTTTTTTCACTATTCACCGCACATCATCTTCACACTTCAAAATTGCACCAAGCTATGGACACAGTGTAACTTTTATCATCAGAAAGCAAAAATCCCAGTTTGAATTCATTCTGCAGGCAATGGATGCAGCAGTTTTAAAATCAGTTTTGCATGTGTTCATATCTGTGCAGAACAATTTCAATATATGCAGATTTACTTTTTAATTTTATTCTATAGGATGCATGCTTTGTAAGGTAAGTTTGGTTTTAAGAGAATTTGTGGAAGTTCATTATAAAGTAAAATTTTGCTGGATAATTTTTATAATGCATGAACAATTTAACAATGTACAGAAATTTGGTCCTCCTGTCAGCTGCATGCATAGACTATTTCGGTACCTTAAAAGTTAATGTGCTTCAGATTTTTGCAGCATTAAGTCTGTGTTTTTTCTGGTTAAAAGTCACAGTGACTGGCTCCTTGCTGTCAGTTTTCAGTAACTTCCCATTTGCCACTGTAGTTAGGTACAGCACTTGAGTGTCCCAGATAATTATGTACCTCTTGCTCTTCTCTTCATCCAGCTTCCTAATATTACCTGAACTTGTCATCCTTCAACTGTCTTCTAGGCTTCGGGAAGGAGCAAGCTGAGACCATCGTATCAGCGTTAATAACCCTGTCGAATGTCAGCTTAGACACAGTCTATAAGGATATGGTTACACAGGCTCAGCAGGTAAAACGTAATCTATGGTGTACGTATCCAGCATTGTGTAGCTATAGTGGCTCATATTTGTGTATTTAAAAGACAAGTGAGCAATTCACTATAGTACTATAAACACTTCACTGCGATAGGTTTTCCTAAGTTTCAAGGTGGTATTAAGAACAGTAATACCTTAAACCTTTCGTCTCACAGGAGTGTTTTCCAAATGCGGCCACAATATATAAATGTAACGCAGAGATTGCTTCATTTGCTACTGAAAAGCTCTGTGGTGAAACCAGACTTTTAACTGTCTTTTACAAGGGTTGAGGGCAGAAGAGAGGTTCATGGAGGGGTTCCTGAGATATAACAAGACCACCTAAAATACCAGAAAATTGGCAGTGTTCTTACTGAACTTTAGTAAAGGCGTCAAGTCTGTTCTGAGATACACTGTATTTGTCCTGTTTTCCTATTCATAAAACTACTGCTAAAACTATTTCATTATTTTATTCTGCATTTCAGTCTCTAAAGCTACATCTGTAGTAAAAGCTAAACATGGTGAGGGTATGGGCACCAACACCACCACACGGTTGTCCAGAGCCACTGCAGTGCCTTGGTTTCATTTCGACCTCTGCCAGCTCTAGGTCTCCCTGACCTGGGTGCAATTTATGTGAATGTACAGGACCAGGAACTGTTCCCACCGGGCAGGGTGGACAGAGCCATCCTGTTTTAGGAGGAAGAGATTTTAGCTATCTGGATGTAATCTGTGGTGTGTCACGTGCCCTCAGGGACAGAAGTGGGCTCTGAATTATTTAGTTGTTGGTGTAAACTGAGCTGCTTGCACCAGTCAGGTCAGCACCTCAGCCTGCACTCCAGCAAAGCATCGAGGTGTCTCCTTCGCTCAGATATTCAGGTTCATGTTTGTAGGCATATCTGGAGGCAGCAAATCAGTTAAGTAGCATGGCTGATTTTTCTGTTGATAATAGAGGTGGTGACAAGTTTAGTTTTAACAAATTGCCAAAATAAAAAGAACTTCAGTTTTTCTTGTAGGCTAGACATCTGGGCCAGGATAATAAAGCTCTGATGCGCAGTAATGGTTTTAATAATTACTCAGGAAGTCTGTGCAAGCTGAAATTACGTGCCATTCTTCTTCAGTGAGTTAATGCAATTAAGCATTCATTGCTGTTTTATTTGAACTGCTGAGCCTTACGTCCAACAGATTTTTATCTTACCGGCATTTATTCTTAATAAAAGTTATCTAACTTTTTTTCTATACATCTCAGAAGACAGGAACTTGTGTCACTCTGGGTTTTTTTTCATCAAAACGGAAACCTTTCTTTTTGGAGATCCTGTTATACGTAAAGAAAGTCAGTATCCCAAATATAATTTGCACGGAATTGTGTTAGGCAGAAACACTGGTTTTTATAGTGTCATCAGTGTTGAGGCTGAATGTTTTAAGATGGGATAAGGAAAATTAGTTCCTCAGTGTAAATGCAACTGATGTTCTCCCAGGAATTGTAAAAACTTCATTGTGTTCAATGAAGTAAAGTTAGACTTCAGTGGAAGCTGGGTCAGGGCATGTTTTAAGGAATTTAGTTCAACATAGAATCTGAGAAATACTGTTTGCTTGTAGTCTGAATGAGAGCTCTTCGTTTTGATGGCTCTCAGCTTTAAAAGCAGAATCCCACAGAGATATGTCATTTTCCGTGCTAAATAGTAGGGTCGCTTCCTTATGCTAACTAAAGGAGTATTGCTTTCGAGATTCTAAAATACGACGTTTCTTCCTTTATTTTCTGTTTTTTTTGTTTTTTTTTTTTTACTCTGTAGTTCATAAATAGCAGTTGAATTCTGAACTTGTTAGTCCAAACACCAGGAGGGCTTTTTTCGTTGCTTTCCAGCAATGTTTTACTAGTGTGCCTTGCACTTTTGACGCTGAGAGGACAGTGTGATATTCCTATCATTAAGTCTTTGTCTTTTGATGACTTTGTGGACAAGAAATGGAAGTACTTACATAGAAACTGGATTCAAAGCACCAATTAATGCTTCATCAGCTACTGAACATTCATTGAAAGTGGAAGTGAATGAAGGACTAACCTGTAGCTTTGGGTCTGTTTCATTTCATAGCTACTTGGACTAATACCTCTGGCTTTTTTGCTTAAATTTAGAGTTAGTGTATTAAAGCAACAGAAAAAGCACAAAATCAAAACCTCTTGAGTCTTTCAAACAAATTGCAGCTATAAAATTCTGTGCTTCTGTCACTTTCTTGTTGGAGTCTCCCCATTTTTGTGCTTTGCAGTAGCTAATTTCATAATTTCAGACCTAAAAAATCTTTACTTTCCTTTACTTGCCAGAAAGTGTGCAACTTAATCAATGACATGTTTTATTGTTTCTAAGGAAATAACTTTACAGCAGATAATGGCACATTTGGACTCCATTCGAAAAGATATGGTCATCCTGGAGAAAAGTGAATTTGCAAACTTGAGAGCAGAGAATGAGGTACTAATATTTTTAATTAAGCAGTTAAATTTTAATATATGTTGCATTGTACCTGTTGTACATTTTTGTGGAACAAAATATGAATGTAAAAGTAATTATGGATACTTTTATCAGAGTCAAAGTGTTTGTAGATTACAACTTCTGTGATCACATGAAAATATATTTCACGTGACAAGACTTGCTAGGTTCTTCTGTAAAGGAAAAAAAATCTACACATCTCAGAATCGTCTTCTGTATTTTTATTTAAGGGTAATTCTGGTAGAGTCTTGTCACCGTTAACCATACAATGCAGGGGAGTAGTCAGCCATTTATTTGCAGCAATTTAATCTGGTGATTGAGACATGGTTTGCTTTTGCTTGACAGCATTTTGGTATTTTTTCTGCTGTCTTTAGTCTCAGAATAACAAGATCATCATTATTACAAAATAGTCCCTTTGTTTTGAGCAAAATTCCCGGCAGATTATATATGGCTATACAAATTGAACACATTAGTTAGGATATTTAATCAAGAACAAATTGCCCCATTGGGAGAAAAATTATGGAAGACTAATTGCATGCATGCGGTGGTAACACTTACATGACTGATTAACTTGGTCAGCAGTTTTCTGAATTTGTAAAATCGTTTTTTATTTTCCTCCTCTGCATCTAGAAAATGAAAATTGAATTAGATCAAGTTAAACAGCAGCTAATGGTAAGTAAACAGCAAGTACCTACACACTCCTATTAGGGAAATAAATAATAAATAGTTATTTTCATAATCTTTATTTGTTTTAAAGAATGAAACCGGTAAAATCCGAGCTGACAGCAAGCTAGACATAAACCTGGAAAGGAGCAGAGTGACAGATATGGTAAGCTGGCCTGTGAAGATACCCTTATCAGTTCTGTGTCTTGTTTTCCGTTACTACAATTGTAATTTATCTTTTATCCACAGTTTACAGATCAGGAGAGGAAACTGATGGAAGCAACTACAGAGTTTCATAAAAAAGTAAGTATTGAACAAAGCTCACTTTGTATTGAGCAGGATACAGTTACCTGTTGCATGTTACAGTTGTGGTTTAGCTCCAGTCGGCAACTGAGCACCACACAGCTGCTCACTCACCCTCCCCCTCCCCAGTGGGATGGGGGAGAGAATCAGAAGGGCAAAAGAAAGCTCACAGGTTGAGATAAAAACAGTTTAATAATTGAAATAAAATAATAACAATAACGATAGGAATAAAATTGCAATGAAAAGGAGAACAAGAGAGAGAAATAAAACCCAGGGAAAAAAAAAAAAAAA
>VYZW01033120.1:75028-123481 GCA_013401315.1 Balaeniceps rex
AAAAAAAAGAGAAAAAAAAAACCCAGGGAAAAAAAAAAAAAAAACAAGTGATGCAACCGCTCACCACCCACCGACTGACGGCCAGCCAGTCCCTGAGCAGCGATTGCTGCCCTCCAGCCAACTCTCTCCAGTTTATATACTGAGCATGACGTCATATGGTATGGAATAGCCCTTTGGTCAGTTTGGATCAACTATCCTGGCTGTGCCCCCTCCCAGTTTCTCGCGCACCTGGCGGAGCATGGGGAGTTGAAAAAGAAAGTCCTTGACTAGGGTAAGCACTGCTTGGCAACAACTAAAACATCAGTGTGTTACCAGCATTCTTCTTAACACTAAATCCAAAACACAGCACTATGCCAGCTACTAGGAAGAAAAATTAACTCTCTCCCAGCTGAAACCAGGACAGTTACGTAAACCCCAAACATTTGTGAAAGTTAATAGCTTTTTGAATGTGGCAAAGCAAAAGGCTGGGCTGTATCACTCATGCCTGTTGTACGTGTCTATCGCCTAGGTCTGTGGGATGTGCACTGACACCCTTCAGGCAGAAAGAGGCATACAACCCTTGTCTCTTGCTTCCTGAGCACTATGCAGGCTATTATAGGTGGGGTGTGCAGTCGTGCTACCTTTCCCAATATTAACAGGTGAGCTGATCATCTGTACCAGAGGGATGGTTCAGGCGCCTGCTGCCAAGCAAGTATTTCAAGGGCTGGAGGTCCTCAAAGCTGCTAGCGAGTGCTGGAATCTAAGAGGCTGAAGATGGACGTGTCCCATCTTCGCCGTCTCCTCCCTTTTCTGGATATGCCTCATGAATGCTTAAACCTTTGTTTTGTAAAAATCTAGGGATACTATCTATGCCCTGTGGAATGCGTCCTTGAGGAGACACTGGTGTATCAGGGACGAAAGTCTGTATGATCTGAGTTTTCTCTTTTTCTCTTTCCCTCTAATATTCTTCCTGGATTGTACTAAATGCCGTTCTCTGTCTTCTAAGGTCTCTTGCCAGCTACTTATTTTTCTTCAGTGATAGGTTGGAAATTTGTTTCTCTCTCTTGTTGCTGGTATTTGTGTTTGGTTTTGCAAAGCTGAAAGGGCTAGAGATCATTGTCAAATATATGCTATCTTTTAATGTTTCAGGATTCAAGTACCAACAGTGTTATCTCAGAAATCAGTAATAAAATTGACACTGAAATAGCTTCCTTAAAAACGCTCATGGAGTCAAATAAGCTCGATACAATACGTTATTTGGCAGGTATGTAAATGCAAGGAGGTGAGTTACCAGTATTGTATTTTGGATGCATAAAATTTTATTCAAGAATATATGCAAAGTGAATTCAAGAAGTCTGTTGTGCAACAGCAGGTAACTGGGACTGGGGGGGATGGGACCCTCCCTAACTGAAAGAAATGTGACAAAGAACACAGAAGACGTGGGAACGTGCAGGCACTTCTGCAGTTGGACTAGGATTGCGCCCCGAACTGGGATTAGGAGGAACATTGACATGATTTTTTAAGGTTTTTTTTAAAGAGAAGGAAAGAAACCTAAACACCTTCCTTATCTAGTCTGACAGTACCTCTCCTTGCTGCAGGGCAGCCATTTATGTGGCAGAGTCACTCCCAACAGTTTTCCTGAGCTTATTAAGTTACCCTGAAAGTTTGCTGATATTCAGGACTAGTCTGAGTTACCAGTCCTGCCTCCCACTCAAGTCCTCCACAGACACAGAGTTTCAGTGTGGCAGTACTGGTACTTTCCCCTGTCAAGCAGAACAAATTTCAGTCTGATTTGAGATTGTCTTCTTAATATATATGTAACCAGTGAAATTTTTTATTGTATTAGAGCTGGATAAAAAGAGAGTAACGCATTACATGGGGAAGTGAGAACAAGTTCAAAGGGAAACATAACTAGCTTTATTCTAATACTAATTGAAACAGCAGCTTAACAAATCTGAAAGAACTCATCAGGCTTCAGAGCTGCTGCCTAGATATCTTAATGTTGTGTCAGATATGTGTGTTGTTAGTTCATTGTCACTTTGTTCAGTGGGAAATCGTTTTAATTACATCTAATGCAAGACCTGATACAGCCATCTCTCCTGTAATACAATTTCCAATAGATGTGTGACAGTAGTAAAAGTTACTGTAGCCTGTTGTAGTTATTCAGATGTGTCCCTGAAAACATAGTTCCTCAGGCTGCTGAATTTGACCTCCCATCTTGCCACCGGGGCAGTGCTACTGTGCAGGATATTACATCTAAGACAAGTTATTGTCTTCTGAAATTACTCTATTACGCCTGCAGCAATTCAGGAAGTTTAGGAGGCTCTGCTATACAGTTGTTATCATTCTTCCATCTGTTTGCAGTTAATTTCCTGTATGTAGAAGGTGATACAATTTAGCATTCAGCTAATTATTTCCTTTTTTTTTTTTTATTTTTAAACAGCTTCAGTATTCACTTGCTTAGCAATAGCACTGGGATTTTACAGGTTCTGGAAATAGATCTAAATGGAAAGACTGCATCAAATACAGATGGAGAAAAGGCCACCCAGGCAACATCAGTTAGGCGATCATGTTTGTGCTGTAGAAAACCTTGGTACCTTTTTGTTTTGATATTCTTACTGTGCACTAAAAATGTTTTCTGAATATGTAACACTAAAGATCAAAATAATTGGGGGGGAAGAGGCAAGTAGTAATGTTTCATTGTCCCCTATTGAATACTGTATTTATTTCAAAGGACTTCTTATGCTAAATCAGAAAGTGTTTCCTAATGCGTTTTAGAATTAATTTTGTTTTCTTCTGGAATATTCTCTAAAGAACATTCTCACTCTCAGCTCCTCTCAAAATGGAAATATTAAACAGTTGATATGCTCTTGAAATGGGAATGCTATTCCCAAGTTAGTATTCCCAGTATGGGAATACTAATGCGAAATTCCAACAGATCTACTCTGATCCAAGTAAATGAATCTTATATATATTATCTGGATTTTTGCCTTCAGTCTGTCCCTCTCTTTTCTGACGGATTGAAACCTGGCCCTTTTTATTTATTTATTTATTTATATATAAACACACACTCTGAGGCCTTTACTAAAGAATCCTTGTTTTTCTTGAAAACTGGTTTACATAAATTTAAAATCTCATGTAGAACTAAAATGTCTCCGTAGATTTTTTTTTTTTTTTCAGTATCTCTTGCAATTTCCATAACCCCAGAGGTCAACAGAATGGGAGAACTTCTCTCTTTGTCTTTCCAAAGGGAAATGCCTCCACACTCAGCAGCTGTGTACAGCCCTGGGGGCAGATAAGTGCTCTTAACTCCTCCATTCAAGTAGTGCAGAGTATTTCCAATAAACCCTCACCTATTTTCTGGGCACAGGATCTGGCTTGTAACATGGAAATACTCAGCATCTCAGTGGTGCCACTGTGGTGGTGGTCGTCCTCCTCCCATCTCCACACTCCTCCGGACTGTTGGGTAATCCTGTGGGACACACTGACTCCCCTAACTTCTGGTGATGACCCCTCCACCTTCTGCAAGGACTTCACAACTCTTGTTGCAGAGATGGGACATAGCAGGTGGATGCCTTCCAAAACTGAAGCAGTTACACCTTGTTGAGTACAAATGCATATGCTTGGTTTGATTCTTTTAATAAAATAATAATTAAAAAAAATTCTTCCTGGATTAAACTTTTAAGTAGGAGTAGGCCCTTTATGGGCTAAAGAATATTTAGTACTGATTGGTGGCAATTTTTTGATTCCAGTTTTATTCTGTTTACAGTTGCACTGGCTGGTATCCTGCCAATTCTTATATTCTGTGCATTAAATTGTTTATCATCTTCATTTAAGAAAATAAAATTCATTTCTTATATTTGCTATCTGAGAGACTTGAATATAGATTACCAGACTGTAAACAGGCGCAGTGCTGTATATTGGGAGTTGAGGCTGCTTTTTCTGTTGTCTGTGTGTTTGTCAAATAGGCATGGGTGCGGGCAGCAAGGACCTCGGCACGTGGCTGCCAGCCACTTTTGTCTTGTACCTGTGTGCATGTACAAATCCATCTTTGTGTAAGCTATGACCTTTTCTGAGGTCCTCTGAATCATAGAATCATTTAGGTTGGAAAAGACCCTGAAGACCATCACATCCAACCATTAACATAGCACTGCCAAGTCCACCACTAAACCATGTCACTAAGTGCCACATCTACATGTCTTTTACATGCCCCTCCAGGGCTGGGGACTCAACCACTTCCCTGGGCAGCCTGTTCCAATGCTTGACAACCCTTCCTGTGAAGAAATTTTTCCTAATACCCAATCTAAACCTCCCCTGGCGCAACTTGAGGCCATTGCTTCTCATCCTATCGCTTGTTACTTGAGAGAAGAGACCGACACCCACCTCGCTACAACCTCCTCTCAGGTAGTTGTAGAGGGCGCTAAGGTCTCCCCTCAGCCTCCTTTTCTCCAGGCTAAACAACCCCAGTTCCCTCAGCCGTTCCTCACAAGACTTGTGCTCTAGACCCTTCACCAGCTTCATTGCCCTTCCTTGGATGCAGAATGACTCTGGTTGATCTTTTGCACTGTTCCTACATGAGAATTTAGCACCAACGGTGATGTAGGAAATAGCTCATCTACTGCAGCTTCTCACCACTGTCATCCCCTACACACTGAAGTGGGCTCTAGAGGCTGGATTTCTCCTCCTTAGCTCTGGTACAAGGCTTATGCTGTTACTTGGCGTGCCTCTCCCTCAGTCTGTGCACACAAAAGCAAACTGAGAAGGTAAGGTGCTTTTTTCCCCCCCCCTCCTAAGGCAGTACTACAGAATAGACTAGTAGATGGGGATACTTTTCTCAGACCTGGGAGGGCCTATGACGTTGCTGCAGTTAACTCCTGAAATGTCACCTTACAATTTGCAAAGCTGTTGCTAAACTGCTGCCTGGACAGGAAGGTAAGTCTTTCTGCCTTTTTTTTTTTTAATAAAAAATGCTGCTGCTGTGATTTAGAAATATTTTCTGTCCCAGAGAACTAGAGAACTAAATACTTCAGTGAAATGCAGAGAATCACAACTCATCTGTGGAGCTGGGCTATGCAAACAAACACTTTGCATTGTCTAGAATATTGCCATTCTACCTCCTCAGTCTGCCTGCCCCTCATGGAGGTTCGTTCCTCAGCGCAGCCTCACAAACACTCCTCCAGGGCTACAGGCTGGTTTCTTCTTTACTTTCTTTTTTTCTTTGCAAGACTTGGAGATGGTCTCAGCTTCCTGAAACAAAAGACACTGCAGCCATTAAATAGCAATCACTTAAACCTGCTACCTCTGTTGTGGTTTAACCCCTGTTGGCAACTAAGCACCACACACCCGCTCACTCACCCTCCCCACCCCGGCGGGATGAGGGAGAGAATCGGAAAAACAAAGTAAAACCTGGGGGTTGAGATAAAGACAGTTTAATAGGACAGCAGAGGAAGAGAAAATAATAAGAGTAGTAACAATGATAAAAGAATATACAAAACAAGTGATGCATAGTACAATTGCTCACCACCCACCAACCAACGCCCAGCCAGTCCCCGAGCAGCAATCGCCACCCCCCTGGCCAACTCCCCCCAGTTATATACTGAGCATGATGTCACATGGTATGGAATAGCCCTTTGGCCAGTTTGGGTCAGCTGTCCTGGCTGTGCCCCCTCCCAGCTTCTTGTGCACCTGGCAGAGCATGGGAAGCTGAAAAAGTCCTTGACCAGTGTCAGCACTGCTTAGCAACAACTAGGAACATCAGTGTGTTATCAACACTGTTCTCATACGAAATCCAAAACAGCACTATGCCAGCTACTAGGAAGAAAATTATCCCAGCTGAAACCAGGACAACCTCATAAGACAGGATTTAAAAATCTATGGCTTTGAGTAACCACAGAACACTGTGTTCAAACTGAAGCTGAGGGCAGAGCGCAGTCCCAGGTCATGGGATGACAGTCACAGCAGGGTAAGATTTGAAGGCCCCTTGGTTGTAGCAGTCATTCAGAGCAGAAGTTTTTGAAAACAAACCTGCCTCGATAGATGTTGGCTCCAGTCCCAGCTAGTTAACCTAATGCCCAACTGACTTTTTAAGACTGCTGCTGGTAAAAAAACTGACTGCAGCCATGCTTCCACCCTAGAAATGGGGCATGCTATGCCATCATTGTCCTAGATTTTTAAACCTGCCAGGGGAGTAGAATGGGTAATGACTTAAAGTGAGCTGTGGAAGCAGAAAGTAGCTTTTCTTTCAAAGGTGGAGGCACCTGGCTGGCCTGATGGTCTCAGCAGCATGGAAAAGATCAGTCCCAAGGATACAGTGGGAAACAAACAGCTGTAAGAGCATCAGAGTATGTATATGGTGGCAGGGAAAGCTGGCATAGGCTAAAGGAAAGGGAAAAAAGGCACAGGAAGGCAGGAAAGGTTCAGAAACAATCCTGCAAGGGAGGGCAGGAGGAAGAAAGCGGAGGAGGAGGCAGATGGAAAGACGTGTGCAGTGTGGTTGTGCCAGACCACATTGTGTTGCTCAGGCACACGTGGGCGTGTTTGAACGTAAGCTGTGAAGTCAGCACTGCACAAGTGTGTGACACAGGCACCAGAGTGGCCCGAAGGCCTCGCTGCTCTGAGTTGCAGCAATTGAATGCCATCTGCATTCAATGCCACGCTGCACACAGCCACGACATGTTAGCATGGGATCAGACAACAGCAACAGGACTAAAATTCTTGGGACGGAAGGAAATTCCTCTGTCTTTCTCCAGGGATGTGCAGGCGCAGTCCACAGCTCCTGCTCCCAGCTGCCTAGGGGTGGCATCACCTCTGCTCTGAAGGGGCCTGAAATTCCCTAGACATTTCAATGGCCAAATCCACACACAGCTGAAATGGTAACAAAATTGCGCTCTAAATGCTTGTTTCCTGCTCAGAGCATCCATCAAGCATTCTTCCCCATCACACTCAGAAAAGGACCATTATCTAGTAGGGACACCCCAAGCACGCGGGCCTCATTCAAACCCTTTTATCCAGCAACCCAATTTGGCCTCCAAGAAATATGTAAATGTTTCATGTAAAGCACAGGCCAGCTCCCCCATCCTGCATGATTGCCCTAATAATCAGCTTATAAAGGTATTTTTCACTCACTCCCTCTGGACCAATGAATATTGAATTACAGTGGTCACACTGCACAGCTCACAGCAGAGGAGTGAATATGGCTCCATCACAGAAGAGCAGACACCGTGCTGGTTAGAGCATCCCCCTGGGGTGGGTCTTCTGTGCTCCTCTAGGCAGAGGAAGGAGCTAAATCCAAATCACCCATGGCATCAGTGACTAGAGTCCTCGCCTGGCCCTACAAGCAGTTACACAGTCAAGGCAGTGCAATAGTCAAGGAAGTTAAGCAAAGCACCAAGAACAGCAATGAACAGCCCAGGATGGCAGGGCCATGATCCTTTTCCACTGGCTGCACCCTTGGAAGAATCAGCAATGTTACTGCACACCAGTTCCCACAACCCATAGCAGGAGGAATTTAGATGCCTCACCCAAGGCTGCCAATGGACTGGATGGCAAAGATCTGAAAAACGGGGTCTTGACTGTCACATCAGTTTGTGGGAGTTATGTAGCAGGGAAAGGTCTGGAATGCCAGCTCTCTTGTCCCCAAAGTTAGCATGTGAACTTCTGATCTATCCTCAAGATTTGATTTTAAAAAAAGCTACAGTTTTTCTGTCTTTGCCTGCTGAGCTGATCGATAGTTCATAATCTGCATCTTCTTTGCTGTCAGCAGGCTTGATAATTAAGATGGTAGCAGGTGACACACGAGAACACTCACTGAAATCAGCCACTGCACACAGCAATACAGTACTGTACTGCAGTACTCCACCAACTCGCTTCCCAGTCTGGTGTAAAAGGGAGGAAAACAAACCCGTTCTGAAGTGAAAGAAATATCCTACAACACGTGCCGCAATTGCTACAAACCATGCCGGCTGGGGGCGAGGGGTTGACACATCAGGTTGATACCTGATGCGAGCAGCCAGAAAGGTGGCCTGGTTAGAAGGGGAAAATTACTGAACAGAAGAAACTGCCTGCTGAAAAATACTGACAGAGAATATGTCTGCCAACCTGGGAACTGTGAGGCTGGGAACCAGAAACATCCCTGAAAAGTGCAGCTGGCCTCTTTGAAATACAGCTGTGGTACCTAAGAACCAGAGGCATCCTGGGATACTACTGATAAGCGCAAAAACAAGAGGCTGTAAAGGCAACTTATTGTCTGAAAAGGTGGGAAATAGCCTGGAAAAATAAAAATGGTCTGAAAGAATAGAAACCTCATCATCTATTGGCTGTTACAGGTGAAAAGTAGAAAATCAGAAATAGAAACATCAGCATCTATTGGCTGCATGCAGTGGTGGTGTCCTCCACTCTCGTACATCTCTATGATATTAAAAAGGGCTTAACCCAAAACCAAGCCTCTCTCTCTGAGAACTTCCCATGCTGCACATACTTCTCCTTTCCTAAACAGGCTGAATTCTCCGCAAAAACTTTCTATGAGATCCTGGACTCTCACCAGGGACGCCTGGCTGGCTCCAGACTCTGTGACGCAGATCATCTTTGAAGTGAGACTCTGTTATTTTCTTGGTCCCTCCTCTGGGCCCACTTTTGGGGTTCAGTTTGTCCTCCTCTCTTTTGGGGATAGTTGGGTCCCCCCTGAGATCAGTTTGTCCTCTCCTCTGGGATGGTTTGGCATCTTCTGAAATCTAATTCACTTCATGCCAATATGATATGTCCTTATAGGTAATTAATCATCAGTATATCAGCTGTTACACTGTTGATAAGTTTGCTTCACTAGTGCTAAGTTTGTAGTAACCTGTAATAGTATATACCTGGTTATTGCTATACTATTGATTATTGCTTTACTATTGATTGCTACCATACTATTGGTTGATACTGTACTATTGATTGCTAATAGTATTTTGTAATAGCTTGATATACATATATTTATATTTGCTTTGTTAATCATAGGTATACTTGCTAGTGGTGATTTTGTGGTAGCATACTTGCTGGTGGTGGTTTTTTTGGTATTTGTGGTAATCTGTAATAAAGCAGAGAAATTTAGGGGATAAAAGCCTCTGTGTCCTTGTGTACTACAGAATTGTACAAACCCACGGTTGCGATCTCCACACCCCCACAGGCCAGGTAACCCTTTAGGTGGTGACAACACCTCTCCTGAAGCACCAGTCCAGTCTCAGATACCAGCTACCAGCCAAGATGAACTGTCAGTCACTGCATATGCAGTGTGGAAGTACTCAGGGATCAGTCTACTCTCTGTTGTTAATATGAAGAATATCGGTGCTTCTCTGCCAGGGTACAAAGAGAAACTGATATCCTTTCACAGCAGAGACACTGTCAGGACATGACAAAGGCCACTGCTTACTTCAGTGTCCCAAGCTAAAAGCTGCTAGCACATTTACTCCAGCATTTCCTAGCACCATGCCTGGGAAGCTTAGTGAGAACAAACACGCACAAGCCTCTGTCCCACGCATTGCGGGAGTTCATGTGGCACTCACCAAGGGGACAGCGGGGGGGATGCGGATTTTCTCCAGGCTCTGCCTAAGATGGCTTATCTCAGCACGGTAGTCATCCAGCTGGCTCTCCAGCTTCTCCCGCCTGACTCGCTCATATTCCAGCTGGGTCTCCAGCTCCCTCACAGCCCTGCCAAAAGCAAAGGAGACAAGCAGAGCATGAAGTGCATCCAAGCCTGCTGTGGCTACTCCACGTGGTCTTGCGCCTTTGCTAAGGAACAGGTTAGTCACAGCAGAAAGCAGTGCAGCACTCCTCACACCAGCTGTGCTGGTGTGAGCTAGCGTGCTCCTGGCTCAAGACTCTTTGTAACAGCTCTAAACAGCTGTTCTTCCTTCGTCACCATCATCAGCTGTGCTCAGCGCAATCTGACCACGAGATGGAGACGTCTTCCCACACACTGACCCAGACGCTAGGGTCTTGTGTAGGCTGTAACCCAGGCCTGTCTCCAGCTGTGGAGGAGGGAGAAGTGCCCAAGGAGCAAAAAGGTTAGTATGAAACAGAGAAAAAGCATAAAACTGGGATTCTGGAGGGGTCAGGGGCAGCTTTTTCGTTTACATCTGGTACCTCTATATCCTTCCTATTGATTGGCTTAGCCACCGATGAGGAATACTCAAATGACAGTGTGCATGACACTTACTAAAGGGAAACTGAAGCACTGGCTGATACACAGTTGCACAAGATCTCATCAGTCACACCCACAATGGCTCCTAAATTAATTGAGATTCCTGGAACTGGTTAGCTGAAACATAGTTCACATATATTCTTATTATAACAGCAATTGACCTCAGCAACTGAGTCATCTGGAGTTGAGCTGGCTCTCCTCTGTATCAGGATGAATTAGCACAGCTACAAAGATGGAAGATTGGTAAAAGGAAAAGGGAGTCGTCTGTCCTGCGGATTCAAACAGCACAGCAGGAAAGCTCTCAGCAAGAGCTACTGCATTTCCCAGGCTGAAGTATTCCTGACTCATGCAGCCCAAAGCTACCAGGCTGTATCAGCCTTACTGACACCGTGAGAATGGCCAGTGCTCATGCCAGGAAATCAGTGCTCAGAGGGGTCAGACTGACTTCTTGCACGCTTCAGATTAGACACACAGCTCTAAAACTGTGTGGCACACACACGGTGGCAATTTTTTCCATGCAATGCAGCCTGGTCAAAGCACTGCGCAGCGGTTCGCAACAGGCCTCTTACAGCCAGAAAACATGGACTAAAGCAGAAATCTTCAAAATCTGCTACAGTAGCCTTCCCAAGTGGCAACTCCTGGTTTTCATCTAGCAAAATGGAACAGGCTGCCCAGAGAGGTGGTGGAGTCACCATCCCTGGAGGTGTTCAAAAGACGTGTAGACGTGGCACTTCGGGACATGGTTTAGTAGGCATGGTGGTGTTGGGTTGACGGTTGGACTAGATGATCTTAGAGGTCTTTTCCAACCTTAACGATTCTGTTCTATTCTATTCTAAAAGGTGTGTAGATGTGGTGCTTAGGGACATGGTTTAGCGGTGGACTTAGCAGTGTTAGGTTTACAGTTGGACTCGATGATCTTAAAGGTCTTTTCCAACCTAAATGATTCTGATTCTGATTTTCTGATTCTGATTTTTCTGATTTTCTGAAAATGGTGTTGTCATTAAATATTTTAAAATAATGAGGTTTTCTGGCATATGATACAAGCATCTTGGAGTTTATCCACAAGTAGGTACCCTGAGAAGGGTAGGTAGGTATGCTGAGAAGCGGTATTCCGATTTCAAAAGGCCAGTGTGGAGCTAGGGATGCTCTCTGGCCTCCACAGATGAGAGAGACCCTTCAGAGATCCTCACAATTTTTCTAGTTTAGCCACACATGCCACAGAAATCAAAATCCCTTGAAGAGCCTTATCAGAGCCCTCTAGTAGACACTGCTAGCTTTTGAGTAGCTGCTCTATCCAAAATGAACTCCAATTTCTGCCATTAGTCAACAGTGACTCTTCCATCATTGCAAACAGACTGCTCTGACCTTCCAACGTAGGCATCAACATCTGAGCTGGTCACCCTCCTCCTTTATAGCCAGGAGACACTCCTAGAAGTGATGAATCTCATCCTGAAGTACATGTCTAATTATGCCCTGAAAGCACCTACATCTCTCCAAGAAGTCTAAAACGGAGTTCAAGGTAACTAACTCGGATGTAGATATCTACATTGCAGACATATCAAGTTAAGGAAGATGGACTTTCAGCCTGGGCTGAGTCAAAGGGTGATCTGGAACCAAAGGAAATCCTGACCTCAATTTCTTGGCTCATATACGGTTGTAAAATGAACTACTTAGTTCCAATCTGTGACACCTATTACCTGCTCCAGATCTACACAGACTGGTAAGTCTGCTGTCTTCTTGATGGCATACAAGCCCTCCAGCTACAGTCTCCTCTCAGTGACCAAATAAAGACAGTGGTTTGGGGTTGCCCAAACCCATAATGGATGTGGTTATCTAGAGAGACTGAGAACAGTGGGTAGCCAAATCTTCGACAGGTAGAGGTGGAGACAGGGATGTCTTTTGGATGCTGTATTATTGTTTAAGCTCTAAATCTTTGATAGACAGAAGGGCTTTTCTTTGAAACTTAAGACAGTCTACCCATCAAATCACCGGACCAATCTAACAGAACCCTTTCATTTAATGGAGACCCTGAGAATTAGACAGACATTATGAAAAGTGCTTCACGTGCAAGGACAGGTTTGCTGAGATTTCTTTTTTCTGTGGTCTGGATATGAGCTAATGCTTTCTTGAGCATAGAAATATATTGCCCTTGACACAGGAAGGTAGCAGGTGATTGAATCATTTCTGCTGTATATGCACTTCCACCCAAGCCATGCTAAGACTAATGCCTTTTTTCAGATTTATTAAAGTGCATACATGTATATGGCATCCTCCACGCAAACAAAACAGCCAGGACTTATCAGACCTCCTGCACATATGCTGCAGGAAAACCTGAAGGCCGAACAGATAATCTTGCACAAGAAGTGTGGACCCATCAAACACTTGTGTTGTGCTGTGGGGTGATCCTGGTGGTAGAAGTCTAGAAATGGTCAGACAAATTGCTGAAGTCTGTTTCTTTTTGGCCTGGCTAAAGTTGGTAAGTGGAAAGGACAGAATGGCCAAAACAACTCGAGTGTAAGTTAGACTTAAAGAAGGCTTTAAAATGGGCCTCACGGTGTTAAACATTAGCAGGGCAAGTTAACCTTACTTCTCAACTTCCCTTTCTTCTTTTTTCATCTTCTTCTCCTCTTCAGTTATTCCTCCCAGCTGTCTGTAGTTGCTGTAGGCAATTTCTAGAAGTTGCTGAAGTTCTTGAATCTTGCGATAGGCCCTTACTGTAAGACAGAGTTCTCCAGGTAGGTAAAATGCATGGAGAAGACAGTTGTGCTGGAATCCAATAGTCTGGAAAATAGTCTCACAAACACAGAGCAGAAATCACACTGCTCAGCAAATACTGAGCTACACCTGACACCCACACAGCAGACAGATCTCAAAAACAAGTAGCAATCCAATATGGTTTCACCAACGCGGATTAAAACAGCGTAACAATTACGTTCTGATTGCTCTGTGCCATGCTTTCTAATTTTCCACAACTTGTTTGAATGCTCAGCGGTACAAATACTCTGTCAACTATCTCATATTACAACAGAAAAGTCACAGCAGTTGGCAGAAACTGTGCAGCTAGGACTATAATGTCTTGCGACCAACTTTTTCAAATAAGGAGTGATGGGAAGACAGTGCTTACTGCGTGCGTTCCTTTTCTCTGCTTTATCCAGGGTTAAATCTTCTTTGCTATCTGTACTCCCTTCCACACCGTGTCTTTCAAAAAACTTTATGTTGTTTGCATCTAGTTCTTCATCACTAGAGTTACTGTCTCCAGTTCTTTGTGTCAAAAGTTCCACAGCTGCCAGTTGGGCAAATCTGCACAGAGAACAGTTAACCAACTGAAATATCCCCATCATCAGGAAAAATGCAGCCATGCTCCCTGCACGTGATAGAAACTCTCTGAAACTCTTCATGTTCCCATTTACCGGAGGGTGTTTCAGGATTAAAGGAAGCACTGGTACACAAACTATGAGCAGCTAATCTGCTTTTTGTAGTATTCTGATGGCATGAGCTCTGCCTCAAGGAAATCTTAAGACAATGACTCCCACATCAGAGGTATCTTTTCCTTTGCAGGTTTTCTTAATTGAATTTCATCAGAAACTGTCTTATTTTTATTAATGCAAAAATCAGCTGGCTTTCGCTAGTTCTCATTTACTTTGTACAGCTGGAGCATACTTTCCTTTTGCAGATCAGCTAGTTTTCATCTTTCATGTCTGACCTGGCTAAAAAAAGAATTAAATTAAGTGACAATTAAAACCTTTTATAGCTACAATACAGCTTTGCTTATCACTCAGAGCTGGAATTCATGGGCCTGATCTGTTCTTGCTCCTTCACTGAAAATCAGGATTAATTCCAACAAAGCTGACATGATACTGATATATAAATAGTACATAAATAAATGACAGAGCTACAGGATATGTACTGCTACCTCTTGGCTACATCCTTTGGAGTCTCTCCAGCATCATTTGTAATGTCACAGTCAGCTCCCATTTCAATCAACCACTGTAAGCAATGGATATGCCCCTGTCCAGCAGCTAAGGGAAGGAAGGTGCAACAAGTCAGTTATATACAACTGAAGTGTTTCAAACCTAAAATGTCCCCCGCTTGTCATTATTTGACATGCCAGAGGTTGGGTTCACTAACACACCACAGGGGAGATACTATTTCAAGAGAAGCCTACATTTCAAGAAGTTCAAGTCACATGGGTACATGCTGTTTTGGGGAAGATCATGCAGTGTGGTTTTGTGCCTCTTTCTAGTTCCAGAAATTTACTGGCAACTCTTCCTAGACATGAGTTAAACTAAACTTGCCCAGTCTCATCCACTGAGCATGAGACACACAAATAATGCTGCCTCACACTCTCTTGCAGTAAGGCCTGGATGTTATAGATTTGCAGCAAAGCAGTGTCACCTCTCTCCAACTCTGGGCTCTGATGTGTGCATCAGACACAGCTGGTTGCCCCAATCTGTGGTGTGCGGTGCTGTCTCACGGAGAAGAAGAGAAGCCAGGGCTTCGTGCTGGAGCTACAGGTACATCATTTCTTGGGCCAGACACTCAAGGCAACACTTCTCAGCTGCAGCCTAACACAACAGCTTTGCCTACTCATATGATCTGGCACAGCTACTGCTCAGACCACATGGTGCCAGGAATGATGTTTCACATATGGAAGACAGTATTTGGCATGTCTAGCTGAAACCTGTAAGCTGTTTTTCTCAAGGAAGAATAAATCTATTTCTTGACAGCACCCCCTTTGGATGTTTGCCATATTTGTTTTCTTACTGAGATAAGGAAGTGAAATTACAATCAGACACAGTGTTTCCCCATAACACCAACATTGCATGTAAAGATGGGGGATGAAACAATTGTAGGTTAGCACCGTTCCAAGAAAAGAGGGTGGTAAAGAATGTAGAAAACACTTTTTAAATCAATACATATCAATTTTCATAATGACAGCTTTAATTATGTTTTTAAAAATTCTACCATTTATATCTATTCAAAAAGAAATGTGGGAAATAGTGTTAAAAGCATGTTACAAGAATACCTCCCTCTTTCTTTCCTCTCTTATTCTTTCAGACATTACTATGAAACCCTCAAACACAAAAGGACCATTTTTATGTAATGCTAGAACTCTACTACATATCAAGGTGTTAGATACCAGAAGTTTACCTTCCTTCACAGCGTACTACCAAACGGCTTTGTTGTGGTTTTAACAACACATCTCCACAGTACTGATATGTTCAGTAAATAAAGGCCCATGCCACAATACAGATCATTCTTATACCTAGCTAGCCGATGTTTCTAAAAGTCACATCTCGCCTGATAAAAAAAACTATTTAGTTTCCAGTTTAGATGTTGTTTTCTCTTTAATATAAACTCTTCTTTCTTGACTTCAGCTTGGTTATTTTGTTTTTAAAGTGACACCTACGCACACACACATCACAAAATATGTTTTTCAGGGTTGCCCTTTCGAGCCCTCAGGAAATGAGATGATGTTTTTCATGAAGCTGATCTGATGAGCAGCCACTTGAAAAACTAAGTAAACAAGTCAGCAACAAACAGTAACGAGCTGAAACACAGATCATAATTACTGACCTTTGTGCATGAGAGTGGATCCTTTATCGTCCCGCTCATTAATATTGATTACTCCACTTCTCACTAATCTTCTAAGCACTAACAAGTCCCCTTTCAAAGCAGCGCCATGGGCTGGGAAAGCTAAAACTGAAAATGAAATGCACATGTTTCCAAACAGATGCCAGTAATTCCACTAAACGCGCTTATATTTGTCTCTCACTGCTTGCCTCTCATAGCAACTTATGCCTGGGCACTTCATAGCTGTAGCTAGCCAGGTTAATGCACCCTTTATCAGTTAAAATGCAGCTGCATATCTAGCACTGTTCATCATAGACTTGATTAAACATGTCTTGGTTATGGCTACAGGCATCTTATACAGTTAAGAGATTAATTTCATAAACCTGAAATAACAAGTATACCTTTGTTTTACGGTTGATGTTGTATTACTGCTGGTAACTGGAGTCATTTGCCTATTTTGAATTTCATAGTCTAACCAAATATATAAACTACTTCTTGCTTAAAAACTACCCATACGGACAATTTGATTTTTCTAGTTATTTTTTCATAGACAGGGAGTACTGACATATATACATACATGTATAATGACAAAAGACTAGCAGATAAGGACAGTAAGTGCTGGAAAAAGTAGAAAGGTGAAGGTACAGTTCTCACACCCTTGCTCTGCTGAAGGTTCTCCTTACAGACCTTGCCACACTTGCATTCTTTGGCTGTTCTGACTGCAGTAGTATTGCTAGTTAGCAAGTAACCTTAATTTCAGTGGGATATTTCCAGGCTAAGTTGCTATTCAATGCAAGTGAGGGAGTCTGAACAGGCAAATCTGAAAACTCATGAAAAGTATACAGCTCATCTGGATGTCTACTGGAATCTAAGAACATGGATAACTTGGTATTCATAGTGCAACATAGTGTGACATGTTTTATTTTAATAATGGGTAAACCCAAGACATTTATAAAATCACATTGTGTATCCCAGTCTTAGCTATCAGTAAGTGTAGTAAGTATTGAAAGGAACAGCTCTTCCTTATATTGGTAATTTAAATGTTATACTTCTGCTCATATAAGTTTTCAGAATTAAGCATTTCTATAGAATTAAAATACCTATTTTAATAGTATCTTGATCCATACTCACCTTCCTGTGTCCCTGGATGCTCCTCCTCTTTTTCCACACTGTCAATATATTGCAGAATATTATCTTTATAGAACCTTTCAGCCAAGTCCTTTGGAGTCTCTCCTTGGTCATTCCTGGCTTTCAGTATGTGCATGACACTGGCCATTTTACTGACCAAGAACTTAAAGCAATGCAAGTGTCCTTCCATTGCTGCCAGATGAGCTATAGAACAAGGTGAAACAAAGTATGTTAGAGCAGAGCACTGCTGCCCACCAAGAAAGCAGTGTTCTCACCACTGGTTAGATCCAGCTCATCTACCAGCACTTGAGCCATCCAACATGGCACAACAAGTGGGAGCAGCCTCAGTTGGACAGGGGATGCTCAGCTCCTATCCAGGACAGAGTTCAGCTCTATGCAAAGGAGGTAAAAGAGACAAGGATAGGATCTGCAAAGATTCCCTGGCAGAGCTGACTGCAGGAGACGACACGACACTGCCAAAAGACCTTTGAGCACTAGCTAGGAGAGTGGGCCTCTGGGGTCTCATCTTCCCCGTGAACACAAATCTCACTCCTCTGCAGCTGTCTGACTTTGCTGTCCTACAGATACTCACTACAGAGGGCCAGCAAGGGGTGTCCTTGATTAGGAGTTGAGGCCATTTCTGCTTTAGTCCCACCTCTACTGTGCCACCACAAACAAGTTTTGTCACACCTCTGCATCTCAGTTACCTCACCTATAAAATGAGGACAGTGACATTTGCTTTACTGGGTAAAGTATTCGAAGGTACATCCCATGACAGAGGCTTCTATTCACAGTACTTGTGTCGTCTGTTTCTTTCTTTCAACTGTTGTGGACAGTTGCTGCGCGCAGGAGCTGCTCTGCCTCACCACGGCAGTGACTGCTTGCCTGTGGGGGTCAAGTGTTTCCTCCCCTGTCCTTTAGGCTATGCTGAGGTTTAGTTATTTAATACTACTAGGGTGCTGGGCCTATAACAAAGTAAGAGGTACAAAACACATGCTCATTATTTTGAAATTATTAGCATTCTCTAGTCCCATTAATGGGAAGAAGTTGCCAAATAAATGCTTTTTATGTGTTATCACTCCATGAAAATGCTCTGTAAAAGTTGGCTGATGTTCTACAGGTAAAAGGAATAGTTTTTCTCCAGGCAAGAATCTTATTATCTTCACAGTTAATAAACAATGTACCCGGACCAAAAAAACCCATGTAACTTAAGTTAACTTTTTGGCACATGCAAGTTCTCTATTGCAAACCATCCACAGCTTTCCAGAGTGTAATTGCTCTAAAAGGTGATGGATATTGGTTTTACGGCAAGATGACAATCCTTAAGTACAGATGATTGCTAAAATTTAACGCAACAGAATCTGAGCTTCACTGAAATCAGCGCAGTTTTCCCCATTGTCTTAATTTTATTCAGCGAGTTAGTTACTCAGGGAGAAGTGAAAAGAAGAGGTACCTTCTTAAAAGTAAGTACAGGTTACTAGTCAGCTGGTGAAAAACTGACTCAACCCTTATGAATCCACTTTCAGGTACCTAAAATCTCAGGGATAAAACTTCACCTTTTGGGATGAAACCTTTTTTTTTTAATCAGATGTCTGTCCTATGCAGAAAGCAGTCAGAAAAGCTCAAGGTTTTCTGCAAAGATGGGGAAAATAGATTAGAGAGTTGTATTCTGTCCATGTCTTTTTGCACAGTTTCAGTGGGATGTTGTGGAAGACATATAAAGCAACTTTTCATAGGTGGCTTTTAACCTGCGTGTTTCCTAGTAGCTAGTGCCCAACACATAACCGTGCCGTATGAGCCTCAGGCATGCTAAGCACTTGCAGTTCAGACTAAAGCCAAAGAGTACTGTGATGTTAACACAAAATATGCAGCTTAATGCTGAGAACTTTGAAAAAACTTGTCTCGGGCATCACAAATAGGCAGTGGGTAGTTGGTGTTGGTAACCCAACTTCTCTGTGTTTCATCTCACCTTTTATAAAATCAGGCTAACACTATTTGCTCTTCTCAAAGTGGCGAGTGAAAAAACAGTGTATGTGAAAAATTCAGATGTTGCGCTACAATTAAATTAATATTATATTTACAATAGGTTTAACTAGTGAGCAATAAATGAAACATGGATACAGCCAAAGACCAAATACAGAGAGAAAACAAAATGTTGAATTAATGAGCACAGCCCATTCTGTACACTGAATAAGCCACAGTTCTTCCCAAAAATTACCATGCTATAGGTAATTAAAGCCTCTACTATAGCACTCACATGCAAAAGGTGCAGCCAAGTTTTAGGTGTATGGCATTGCAACCTTAGTAAATTTCTTTCAGTATACTGTTAAGAAACATTATAGCACTGTCCAGCTAATCTTGAAGCTGCAATATGTAAAGATGATTTAAGTTCACTTTGCTGTTTCAGAAGCTGAGGAAAAGCTGGTCTGTACATCACACCTCTTTATTAATCTTTTACTAGCAATGTTCCAAAGCATTTCCTTTCCTCTGGATGATTATATGATCAAATGAAACAGAACAAAGGCTGGAGGATCAAGCTTCTGTAGATGTCAAAATAACAACAAAACGAATTTTCTACTAACCAATACATACAGAGCATTTAAGTAGAACTGTGCTGGCATCTGCCACCTCTCCATAAAAGTCTGTTATCAGGGAAGTGTTCCCAAACGCAAATAAAGCTACCTTCTACGCTGCCTCCAGGGTGCCCAACATCATGACTCCCTATTGCTAATACATGAGATGTCCTGCTGGGATGCAAGAGGCTCACATCCTTTAACAAGACCTAGGTTTGCAAAAGAGAACATAGATATCAGTTTACTAGGTAAGTGGTGCTTAACAGAGGGTAAAAGATTTTAAGAAGGGATTTAAAAAGATAACTCTAAACAAGTTACAGAGGAAAAAAAATGCTATTTGGAACAAATAATGTGACAAACCATAAGAAGGAAAATGCTAAAAGAGAAAGGATGCAATGAGAACACAGGATATAAACAATACCATTCAACTTACAGAGAATATTGAGGTAGTGGCATGGTAGGCAGAGGGACACTGGAGAAACTATGAAGAGCAAGGAACTAAAGCGACTACGCTCATGATTATGAAAAGAGTACAGATTACAGAATACCAGTATTCCAGAAATCAAGATGAAGAAATCACAGGTAAATGAGAACAAGGGTTTTACCAAATCAGTTAAGAAACAGTGAGATACAAAAACCTGCATATGAACGTGCCAGAATCTGATCACACTGGCACAGCCATTAAAGCCTGGCACAAATTCAAAAAGGAGTGTACAGCAGCTGAAACTGCCTCCTGCTCCACCTACCCTTCTCCTCCTGTGACCTCCATTGGCACATGCATATGAGATGCTGCCCACCTACACAGCGCTCTCAACCAGGCTCAGCTTACTCCCTATTCCAGCATGCAATGAGCTCTGATCCTTGCCAGCAGCAGCAGGAGATGAATAGGATACTGTCCTAAATACTTTAGATTTTATAAATTCCCCCATCATTATAAAAATTGAATAACTCTGTTGGTTGCGTGGAATCAAATAGCAAATGCTGCTGGTGTGCATTACTAATAATTCACTACAATTAGCATATCACACAATAACTGTAAACCAAAGCTTAAAAAACCGTATGATTTAACCTGATATACCTGGAAGGTTTCCATTGTTATCCACATCATCTATACATGCTCCCCATCGAACAAGAAGCTGCAAACACCCCAAGCGACCATGAAAAGCAGCATAATGAACAGGCTTCCAGTCATTCCTGTCTGAAACATTCACATTCTAAAATGAAAGCAGCAGGTTAACTCATTCATTTATGAATCTTAAGACACAAGGCAAATTTTATAAATAGGAATCAGCTGTTCATTGTGTTAAATTATTAAAATCAAATCAAACAGCTTTTTTCAAAGTTCATGCCATGTATGCAGTTCCTATTCCAAGATAGGTACTTTTCACATGTTCTTGGTTTTATTTAAATAATACACATATAAAAGGTGCATTTTTAGACATACTTCTATCACTGCATTGGTCATTGTTCTTTAAATATGCATCTGAATTTTTTTTAAGTTTACATCTCCTTCACTATAGAAGATTTGTACAATTGCAAAAAATCACAACCACCACAGGGCCTGATCTTCATTTAATGACATCCTCAGTGGAATGTGGTTTATTCACATTATTGATTCTCTCTAGATTTTTGGATCATTTCCCTAATGTATCTTACAATTAAAAAATTGAAATTTACCCTAAAAACAAAGTCACCAACAAGAACATACCAACAGTAATTAATCTACAGTCCTAAATCTCAGTTTAATCTAGGGAGAGTTCTGTTTGGAAAAAGATACCAGACTTCGGCTCTGCGCTAGGGAACCACGGGTAAAAGTCTCTCACCGCTCCACTTCGCAGTATGGTTTGTAAGGTGTAAGACTGCCCATGGGCTGCAGCTAAGTGGGACGGAGTGCACCCACGATCATCTTGAGCTTCTGCATTTGCTCCGTTTGTTAACAAAGCCTAAGAGAAATGCAAAGCAGAAGTTCAGTTCACAAGCTGAAAAAGCAAACATTGCCTAGCAGGATGACTTGAGATGATCAGCAGGGTAACTCTGGGCTGACCTCAAGGCAATGACACTACACAAAATAAATCTGTTGGCACACATAGTGCAAATGAGTGCACTGGTTTTAACAAGAGTGACTTATTCCAGATGTAAAGACATCACGATGAGATACTCATAGCTCCATTAAGGAGCTCTCTCAGCTGATCTTCATAATGAACTTGTCCAAACTGAAGGTCTGCCCTGCTTACTTTCGCTTGAGATTGAATATTTATACGTACCTGCATGCAAGCATCCTGACCTCGGATAGCCGCAAGGTGAGCTGCTGTCCAGCCTCCGACAGTTACGTGTTTTGTATCAGCTCCATGCCAGAGCAACCAGTGAAGGCACTGCTCAACCAAAACCAAAGTTTTTATTTAACTATTCTTATCATGTATCTGAGGCACATTTTAACTATAATTTATTGGGCGATGCTACATTTCAAAACAGCATCGGAATACTTCATTATGGAAATATGACACCGCAGAGCGTGCCTTAGCCAGACACTTGTGCATTAGGAAGCTACAGGTAAGTTATAGTTTCCAGGTTTCACCCAAGGGTACAAAAAGTGCAAATAACCTACTAATTCAGAGGCTAGCACTGATTTTACAGTATGACTTCTTAATTTTACTCTTCCAGATTTAAAATGTAATCTGTGAGAGTATTCACATGGCATGAGGTAAAAGCATTAGAAAAAACAAAGCAAACATGCTCACTTGAACTCCAGCTAAAATTACTGTCAGGAAAAATACCATGGACCAAATTTAAAGCCTCATTTAATTTATTAGGCTCCTTAGGTGTACACAATCTCATCCCTCTTCTCATTCTTCCACAGCTCAGCTTTGCTAATTTACCTTTTTCCAGCAGATATTATTGCTTGCAATGGAATGCTTTACAGACTATCCAAAAACAACTAGTTAAAACTTTTTATTATATATTATGATGATTTATTATCTTCTTTTAGGCCAGCCTACAGCTCTGGTTCCTCCACTGTTTCCACGAAGGAGCTTAGTGACAAATAGATGACAAATAATTCAATAAAGTGTAATACATTGATTACAAAGTAGGAGAGTTAAATGAAAAATGGCAGAATTTATAGAGGCAGAAAAGGGTGCGTAAGCAATCTGGTTTTAGGGTTGACAACATGATGATCAGCATTTTCTTGACAGTTTCTGTACATTCCAGTATCAGCACTGCACTTATTAGTTCTTGAGTTTAGCAAGAACTTTACATTCTTTCCTTTGGGACATGAATTTTTATATGGTTATTCATGGCCTTGTTGCTTCAAGGTTAGATTGTTATAAAGACTGTACAAGGAGGCTGCAACAGGAAGGTGAATGTTGTGCTGAATACAGCAGCTCAGTCCTCCTGGAAGTTCAAAACATTCATGCAAGCACCCGCTGATTTCTCCATCACTATTCAACGATTTTTTTTATTAAAATAAAATGTATTAGGACTATTTCTATAGAGGATGAGGCATGGGACAGGACATTGGTAAACAGAATGAACACGTTTTCATGTCCCTTCTCACCTGTTTCAATCACCTGCAGAACATTTTACACATCTTACAGGATTTTCTAGGTGTCCCAAGAGAAGGGAAAAACAGAATAGGGACAAAAGAAGATCATGAGTCTGGAAGGGAGACCATAGGGCACACTTTGCTCAGAGTAAGAAAATCACTGATTTTGTAAAATCTGGCAACGTTTACTATATAAACTGCCTGGGGCTGCAGAAAGGCAAAATGAAAACCTAAAATCCTGTACTTCTGCTCTTGGTGAATATATTTAATGAGAAAAACAGGCAGAGATAGTTGATTTAGCCTGATCAAAGCTAACAATTTTGTGTCCAGCCTGTCCCAAAGAAGGAAAACATTAACCTAGAAAAACCTTGCTGTGTCTGAACACCAATATAATGTTTTACCTCCAGACTTCCAGAGTGTGCAGCACAGTGTAACAGTGTGAATTTGTGGACTAAATCCACCTCATTAATACCAGCTCCACTTTTTATCATTGACGCAAGCTGTTCCACATCACCAGCTTTCACTGCCTCATGTGCACTAGTATAATTTTGCTTCTTCTTGACAGCTAGTGAGGAATAATAAAAGGGCATTAGTCAGTTCAGCAACATTTAAGAGATAGGAAATAAGTGATGAATCAAAGAAACATCAGGGTGTCAGCTTCACAGGAACCAACCAAAATGTTCGGAGTAACCTATGAGACTGAGATTCATATCAACAGGAATCCTAAGTCACTTCTTCTGTTTGTCAGAAACAGAGCAAAATGCAAAAACCTGAGACAGCCATAACCCCTCCAGCCCCAGAAAAGGGCCCGAGAGAATAAGACCCAGAAGAAAGATGACAAGAAGCACAGCAAGAACAGGAAGCAGAGCTTCTCCATCTATGTATGCAAATGCAGCAGCAGGTCCACCCCAACACTGGCTCTCTTGCAAAACTGTGGGCATCACAAATTCTTTCATTAATCACGTTTTCAAGTACACCACCAGGGAGGCTTCACACTTGGGCAAACAAGCTCTCAGCCGTCACTTCCCAGGTGCTCCACACGGCCATGCTCCTACTGCTGCCACCTAAGGACTTGGCACAGCACTGCATACCACGCTGGAGGGCACCAGAGCCTTCACCAAGTGCGCATACCATGTAATTGCTCTTGACTGAGCTACACAGATCAGCTTCAGGACAAGCTGATGTCAAAGTTAAAGCTGCTGTAGAAAAACAGCTAGTAATCCTGCATTGCTCTCTTGCTAGAACTACAGCATTGCTCTGTCACAGCTCACTGCTACCAGCCTGATATTTTGCTCCCACCAAAGTCAATAACATTTTCATTGACTTCAGTGGCACATGTAGAAGCAGTAGGGTCAAAAAAATAAAATCCATCACCAGGCCATGGGATCAAATAACCTGTCTTCTCCTTCAGGCCTTTCCACCGATTAACTATGTGACTGGAAACAATGGGAGTTACATATCCAAACCCCCTTGTAACATCTTGATATCTTGCCAAAACTTGTAAACAGAAATAAGTGATATAAGTAGATCTAATGGCTGAGGGGGCTAACTTCAGACAGTCAAGCATAAGAGGAACCTAAACCAATTAGTAATCACCTTCTAGAGTAGTCATCATTCCAGTACCAAAATGCACTAACACTGTTTCATTAGATTCCACACCATTAGGAGAAGTCTTGAAGAGGTAGGCTGCTGTTTTGCAAGTCAAGTGAGCATGAAAATGCAGGTCTTAAGGTATTAGTGCCTCAGCTTCTTTGCCTGTGGAGAAGAAATGGTAGTAGTAGTTAAAATTGTTATGCAATTTGAGATAAAAAATATTAAAGAATATACATGAGAGGTTTCATGAGAATCTTTGTGATGTGTAAAAAAAGCACTAAATACGATGAAAAACAGCCTTCACAGTTTACCAGTGCCTATTTTCATGTCATCTGTAGCGTGATAGTAGTGCTCAGGCAGATCTGGAGTTGCCACAGAGAGGAAAAGAGGGCTGAAGCTGTTTCAGTAATCCAGGCTGACAGTTAACACACCCTATGCTGTAACACACGACTTGATCTTGTGGCTGCGTATCACTCCACTGCCACCTCCCCCAGCTCAGCAGGCTGTATCGCTGCCCTGCACAAGGTGGCTTCAGTTTGGGAACCAGGACTCCATCCTACAAAATACTGTATGAACAAACAGCAGCAGAATAGAAACACAGAATAACTCAGGTTGCAAGGGACGTCAGGAGGTCATCTAGTTCATGTTTCCGAAGAATATTTAAGTATGTTTTGTGGTCTGAGTTGTTTTTTTAAAGAAACATTATCACCGGGACATAATTTTCCCACAAGGGAGCCATTTCTCATTGTGCCAAGTGAGGGTTACAGACTTCAGCATAATTATACAGACTTACATCAGAGGCAGATCTGGCCAATTACACTACTTGCCAAAGTACTGATGTGTTTAACACAATGTTCCAGTGCAGCAAGTTCAAGGCAATCATTTTTTTTTTTTTTAAATCCAGAAGAAAAGCAAACAACAAGGCCTACCAGCAGAGTGAATTTTGTCTCCCTTCTCCCTCTGGAGACCTACAACTGTACAGAGATCGACACCAGGTGCTGCTGCACAGCTTCTTGGCACAGGCCACCACGAGCAAGCCGAAGGCAGCTGCCCTGGGACTGAAGTTCAGTGAACAGCTGTTAACATGAATTCTGTACCAAATATGTTGATTTTGAAAGTGGACAGGTTCCATAATCTTAGTGCAATTTTTTATTGGACCTGTTATGAAATGCTCATTGGACATTGTAAGAGAAAAGCCCCTCGTGGAAAGAATTAATCGAGTATTTTGAGAGGAGTACCTGCCCAGAAATCATTACAGAAAGTACGTGAAGAATACGACTCAGAACAGGGGAGACAAGTTTAGACTTCCAACTATTTCCATAACACACAAAAACGATCCTATGCAGCACGTCTTGGCAGTAGCTCAAGGGGCCGAGGGGAGGCTGCCAGCCCCAGCCAAGTCACGCTGCAGGCAAAGGCCAAGCTGCTGGGCCCCACGCAGGGTAACGCCACCGGCTTGGGAAGCGCAGGCCCGGCAGGCTAACGCTGGGGGTGACCGCCGCCCTTATGCCGCCTTCCGCCGCATGTTTGATGAATATTGAACAATCTCGTCATTTTGCGGGGGTGCCGGCGGAGCCCCATGTCACAGGCTGAGAATTTCGGGGAAAATAAATCAGGAGAGCCGGAGCCGAGGGAGTGCGGCCCCAGGCGGGCCCCGTCCCGCTCCGCGCCATGGCGCCGCCGCCCCGGGGGCTTTGCCCTCACGGCCCGGAGGGGAGAGGCGCCGTCGTCGGGGCGCAGCTACCGGCCGTCGCCGCCACAGCCGTGCTCGGGGGGGCAGGCGGGGCCGCCCCCAGCCCTCAGGGAAGGAAAGGGGGAAGAAGGAGCGCGGGCGAACCAGTCTCACCGGCCGAAGGGGGAAGCGGCGCGGCGGCGGCCGTTGGCACGGCGGCCCCTCACAGCAGAAACGGGAGGGAGCCCGCCGCTCTCGCCGGGAGCCTGCCTCACTCGCCGCACCCTCCTCCTCCTCCTCCTCCCTCTCTCCGCGCCCGACGCCGCAGAGGGGTTGCTATGGGCACAGCGTGCGCTTCCCCCGGGCTCGGGAGGAAAATGGCGGGCAGGGCGGGAGAGGCGGCGTGACCCGCCGGGGGCTGCAGCCGGGGGCGGCCATGGCGCCTCGGTGGGCGAGGGCAGAGCGTGGGGCCGCGACGGTGGAGCCCGCTCTCCCCCGGGGAGGGAGGGTTCATCCGTACGAGCTGCAGTACAGTTGCCTGGGGATGGCTTTAGCGCATGAGGGTAGGGTAGCAGGGAAAGGATGGCAGGAGGGAACTTGCATTGCTGGGTGGTGCTTTTCGGCACCTTTTTGGCAGCCCTGGGCTAGTGTCCTCATGGCATTCCCCAGGGAGAAGTGTACCAAGTGAGTATCTCATCTCTGAAACCGTCAGTGATGTATTGACCAAGAGGTATTTAACCTGCTTATGCTCTCTGCAGGATAATCAGACGCCATCCACGATTTGTACACGTTTAACCCTCTCTCTCTGCACTAAGGTGTTCATAGGGTACAACGGGGATGTTTTTTTCCCTGCAGTTACATAGTCCTGCTCCTCACCCCCCTTAGCCAAAACCATCTGGTGCCCTGAAAGGATGCCGGGTTCCTGTGATGGGGTGAAAAAAGCACCCTGCATTTCCAGAGTCCTGCTGCCAGGCTGGATGAACCCGCCCTAGTCAGAGTTGCAGGTGTGCATTGACAATTACATGGACCAAGTAAGGTCCATCTAGAGCTTAGCTATCCTTGTCATTAAGAGAGTGGCCATAAATCCTTCTGCTGCAACTTATAGTTTGTTCTATCCCTAGTAGACGGAGTAATTTGTTCCCTAACAACCTTCTACATATTTAAAGACATCACATCTCTGCTCAGTCTCCTCTGAATTTCCATTTGTATGATTTAAGAGAAATTTACAGTGCTCCAGGACACGAAGTGTCAATGGGGCCAAGCCTACATCCCCTGTTCCAGGAAGAAGTTGCAACAAGTAATAGGAGCAACTCCCTGCAGCACAACAGCCACACACACCACATGGGCTGACTTACCCCCGAGCAATCTCTAACTATTTCTGTTCCTCTAGACTTTCTCTAATTGAGAGAGATTTTTAAGGCTGACGTCTAGAACAGGGCACGCTCACGATGACAGCCACAACCTTAATACGAGAGTCAAGGAATTATTCACATCTTAAAAACTGCTTGAAGCCTGGCAGTGAAAATGGGACAAGGTGTTGCAGCCAACAGCAAAATCACCTTCACAGCTGGTTATTTCTACTTACATCATACGCTAAGGGTGAATTCTGCTCTCCCAAGATCAGAAAGTGCAAGAATACACTAGGACTGTGACATTGCTCTTTGACTTTTAGTGCTTATGTCTCGCTCCCAGCAGCTTTAAAAATATGCACTATACACATGGCAGTGAATAAAACATTAAATGCATATTGTCCTAAGATACACAGTTGTATTGTTTATTTCCAAACATGCCAGCCACACAAACCCATTACTGAAAGGAAGAGACTCACACTCAAATATATGCTTAATTTTATTTATTACATTTAAGAAATATTAACATCTCAGGATATCTGGTTTACCATCTCAGTCCAGCCATAAGCAACAAAAAAAAAATGTTAACCATGTTTCAAATGAGCATTCTTACATTCATTCCCCCCTGTAATGTAAAGAAAAGTTTGTTCAGCTGTATTAAATTCTTAAGTGTCTGACTAATGGGAAAAAAAAAAAAATCATTAAAAATGTCTTAACTACCAGGCATCCTGGTTTGTTAATTCTTTGCTGGCACTTGTGTTCACAATCAAGCACTCCGGTTGGTTTGTTAAATTTTCCCCTTCTACCCAGAACTGTCTTTTTGGGTGGTTTTGTTTGTTTTTTGTTTGTTTGTTTGTTTTAAATCTCTGGATATGTAAGTTTGTTCAACTAAGTTTAAAAAGAAATCTAGGGTTGTCAGTCTGAGAAGTTCCTGCACTGCTTCCCTTGATAACCCACCTACGGGATAACTGAAGGAAGTTATTTTCTTTCATTTTTCTGAATCTTATTGAGCAAAAGTTCTTTTTAATTCCATTTAAACTGAAAAAAGTACAGAAACACTGTCTTCGTTTGATGGTGTGCATAAACATTACACTCCATATATAGCAAAAATATCTTTTATTTATAATTTACATTTCCACAAGTGAAAATTGTACATTTTTACATATACCGTTTCATTCCATTAAATTTTCACGCATCTACAGAACTTTCACACAATGACACCTGAAACTGTGCAGGCAATTAAGAAATTCAAATACAAAAATGTATTTATTAACCAAACAGTAGTTGAGGCCCTGCCTCAGTTGAACATTTTTATTTCATATAAAAAGTATTTGCCTTCCAGAGTTAACACAGCAGCTCTTCTGTAAAAAAAAAAATTCATACCTCAGTTTATTTAAACCGACTCATCGGGTTCTGTTTTAATATCTGTAGATGCAGGTGTGCTTTCTTCTGCACAGGCAGCAGGGGTGTCATCAGGTTCTTCTTTGACCTTAGGTGAGTCACAGGACTCTTGTGTTTCTTGTTTAACAATGTTCAACATTATGTTTAGTGGATTTTCTACAGGAGTCTTGCTGGGAGATGGTGTGCAATCAAATGATGATGTCTGCAAAGTGAAAGCCAATGCAGCATTAACACACATTAAAATAACCATTTCTAACTTCTTATCCCTTTTACTCTTTTTCAAAATGCAAACGTGTTGATAGTCAGGCACTCAAAATCCAAACTTCTACTTTATCAAGATCCTAAGAAAACAAATTTATTCTTTAATAGCATTACTTTTTCACAATTACCTTTGAAAAGGTATCATCCAAACAGTGATGAAATGCTTAGCACATTACCACAAACTATTCCCTGCTATCCCCAGGGGAACTGTAACTCCCAAAACATTAAAAATGTAACACACACCAACACCCATTTACTCCATTTTTGCACATTCCTAAGATTACGCAGGTTACTCAACAATAAATGCACGATGTGTTTTCAAACCATGGTTTTGCTTCAGTTGTGTATGACACACAAGCTGTCATGGTACATCACAACAAGAAATACACCTTGGCTAATTCTGTGTTATAACCTTGCCATGCCCAAGGCCTTCGGGTCTTTGTCTAGTCATAGGCAAGAGAAACAGGTAGCACATTCTGAACACATCTGTTCCCTGCAAGGTCAGAGATCAAGCAAACAAACCGAAAGCAAAATGCTTCAAAAAATGTGAAGGGTTCACTTACGTTTTGGTAATCTTCGTAGCAAGATGGATGGTAAATCTGAAAAAGAATTGTTATACATTTAAATATATAAAAATAAATTATAGCTGGATCGCTGGTTATGAACAGAATAGTGTCAATTACACATATCACACAATTTGTCTAGAAAAACAACGGTATGAGCAGGCCAAGTATGGTGTCAAATATAACTGGGAAAAGATTTTGTATATGTTTATTTAGGAAAAGTTATCACATAGAAGCCTGGCAAGTGCTGGGAATTACAGAAGCCTGGTAAGTGTTGGGAATTATATGTACAGCTGCATACAGAAATAACTGAACGAATATCTACACCCATATACAGAGACATTCATTTTTCTTTTAGCGCTGCAGTATAAGGGAAGGCTAGTGAGCCTATACTAATGATACCAGGACTTCATGCACTTCCAAAGGTGGAGATATTTATGTATTTGGAAGCCAGGAAAACTACCATGGGAATCCTTCATGAGAGAATAAGCACTTGGCCCTCCCAATTTTTTTGCTGTAATTCTTCGGGTTTTTTACTATAAGTAAGTATCACATGTAAATAAGATCAGATTACCTTTTCATCTACTCTGATAGCATTCTTCAGGTGCCACTCTTCTTCTTCCTCATCCCAATACTGTTCAAATTGCTCTTGGCAAATTTCACAGCTCTGAAAAGTTATTGGAGTAACAGAGATAAATGAGGTTATTGCAACAATTTGCTGAACACATGAACTTCAAGAACCTAGTGACAGTCAAACAAGGTTCTTTTAAATTAAGATAAATGCATTAAGACTACACCATGATCTTTCCTCCATACTTTAAAAATAACTTTAGAAAACTTTAATTAAAAATTACTTGAGTATAGTTTGCAGACTGAGCAACAATCATCATCTGGCCTTGAAGACTGTTGTCACTTGAGAAATATAAGCTTTGACCTTTTCAATAGGAAGTCTCTGCAAAACACTTTGTAACAATCTAATGCTGTTTTACTGTCATGTAAGACAATCCAGTACAGGGATTTAATTTTTAATTTTATTTATGGCATCATCTTCACTCTTCCCCTTAACATGGAGTCTCAAATTAAAAAGGCAGAACTTTTAGATGAAGTATTATCATTTTTAGTACTTCTGTGCAAAATAATCAGCTCGGTGAACAAAGCACAAAAGGTACTTTTTAAAATTAAAACAAAGGCCTTCATGGCTTGATAGTTTCTTAGAAGCTTAGCATGTAAAACTGAACTGTAATTCTAGCAACATTTGTATTTGATTACTTCACCAATTCCGAAGTACAGATCTACTGGTTACTTTAAGATTGAGATATTTCTTTGTCCTAATGTGTATCTTCTACTGAAAAAGAAATTTCTGTGTAGAAGTATCAAAACCGCAGTAAACCCAGTCATTATTTGAATGACAAAGGACCATTTCCAATTCACTTGCTCTATTTACTCTTTCTGTGGAAGCATTCAGTAAATTAACACACTTTCCCCATTTCCATTTTGCTGAAACGACAGAATGCAAGTGGGTGTAGATTTTTTTGAACCACAGGCAATTTATACTACTATCTGCCACTGGGAACCAAACATTACACACACAAATACACCACCTGTAAAGTGGCTGCACAGAGGTCCAGGAACAAGACCTCAGTCCACATACAGCCCACTGTATGAAAGAATGCTGTAAACTTCTTTGAAGTATTAGATTATCCTCAGTATCTGGGGTAATAAAGGCAAGCTGAAACTTACCTCAACTGCTCCAGCTGGTCCAGCAGGGACGCTCTGAAACTCCTTCTCTTTCGCAGCTTCTTGTGTCTTCAACACAACCTCTTCATGAGCTTTTTCAAAAAACTGGCTTTTTGCACGCTCCTCTAGATCAGCTATTTCTTCAAATTCAATCCAGTCCTAAGGAAAAAGTTTTCATTCACCCTCAGACACCGACAAATAGCCAAAAATACTTAAAAAAATACACCTCAGGAAAAAAAAAGAAAAAAGACATCCCAAAAGTAAGTATCATATATAATAAATCTCACTTCATTAAAACTGAAATGCTCCTCACATGCAGCATTAGCACAGCGCACGCTTTCTCACAATGCTACACTTCAAAAAAGCTTTTTCCAGAAAAACCACTATCCTTCCATTTCCATTCCATTCTCAGTGTGATCAAAACAGTACCAAATAGCTTCAAACTGTTTATTGTTCATCATATAATTGCCTTTTGTGTTTTGACAGGCATTTGAAAACGACTTGAAATATCTAAGACATCATTGTTTACCAAAGGCCAACTCCCATGATGATGTAAATTTCAACTGCAATCCTACAGCACATACCTAAGTAAAACACAGAATCCGGCCTGTGATTTATCAGGACACATACTGCATTACTTACTGTTAAACTGTAGTACCATCTTCTGTGTGTAATTTTTCTGCTAACATCTTTTTCTGTCCGGTTCTGACGATAATGCCAATCTAAATGATCCGCATAAACATCTGTCTGTGAAGTAGTGAATCTCATTCCACATGAGTAACACTGAATTCCAGTGTACAGTCGATTTATAACACTATCGTAACGCCTACAAAAAGGGAAAAAAGAAGTCTCAACATTTCTTTGAAAAGAAACGGGTAAGAAGTTTCTCAGTAAGTTGCCTCATATGCCCACAAGAGTAGAGGAAAAACATGAATCTACTGCAAGGTTAAAGAGCACAATAGATCTAAATTCTTCCTGATTTTCATAACACAACTGAAACATTCAAATAACGAACAGTGGGCTCATATTAACTATTCCTGAGAAACATGGTAGCGTCATGTTTCATGCCTACTAGCTTCATCACCTAATAGCGCATAAAATGGTAACGCTTGCATTTGGCTCAGCTTTGCAAACTACCACAAAGGTGGTAAAATTAGGAGTAACAAAGGAAGAAACACTGACTTCAATACATATCAACCACCTTGCTGATTAGGTAGCAACATGCAACTTGTGTAAAGATAGTTTTCTCAGGTTAATTTTCCCTCTTTTTACTCCCTCAAATTCTCCAAGGCTAGTATCAAAAACTGCAGGTCCTCTTAGTCACAAAGTAACATACAAGCTTTTAAAAGCTCTCAGCTGTCTTGGATTAACTATCTAGATACTACCATGTCATTATTCTTACTGCACTGTAAACTCATTCTACTATACGCACTGTCTAAGTTCTTCAACTGTGAAGTTAGTGAGGTCTGGAACATTTTGGTCTTCATTCTGGTCATCATCTTCCTCTTCAGCAGCTGGCTGGGATGATGTTTCATTCACTTCTAGAAAGCATAAAGGTATCATTTTATCAAAATTTCAGTACATCATCAGAAAGAAATTACGTGCTCCTGAAAGTTATTTTTATTCAAATATTAATAAATATGATCTGACTATGCTAAAATACAAGTGTGCAATAGCTAAGTCAGTCATCGTCTAACATCATTTAAAAAAAAGCATACAAGATACTGTAAGTTACTCAGAATTTCAGTTTAGGGAAACAGTATTTCACTTCAGTCTTTGGCACTAAAATTCAGTCTTCAGAGAGACAGAAATATTTCAGAAATCGAGAAGAATCTGATTATAATCAAGAACAAGTCACAGAGGCACAGCACCGAAGACAAAACTGACTGCTCTGGGTAGCTGAAGTGTACAATTTAAACAAGATACTAAGAATTTACTCCATCACATACACTACATGCCTTCCCAAAGACAAAGTTCAGTTTAAAAAAACATGCAGGAGTTCACAAAAGTTCTTATACTTAGCTTTACACTTCAACTGTGGATAAACTGAGTAGTTAGAACATAACGGATCTACATACGTGCTGAAGTGGAATCAGTTTTTGACAGTTTGAGGATCCCTGTTGACAGCAGTTTAGCAAACAATTCATTGACGTCAAGCTGTCCAAGGTGGTTATCAGGATATGAATGTGGAAGGGCTCCTAGGCAAAAACATCAACATGCAAGGAGAAAAAAGGTTAGCATCAGAAATTTACTTCACTTTTACCAGCGTATTTCACAACACACTTTTACTTCTGCCTCCTATTCTTCCATTTTTTATTTCAAATTATTTATCAACTCCCTCTGCTTTATGTCTAGTCCCTGGCTAATTTCTTCCCTTGCAACAGCTTCCTTCATAATGTATTCTGAAATGCTATCTAAGCTGGCTGCCCACACACAGATTTCTACTGGATACTCTTTATTAAAATGTAGTATTTTCCTCATTTTATGCTTGAATATTTCACCAGGACCAATCTACTTCATCACCTACTTTAACCATTTATGACTTTTCAGCAGCTTTTCATTACTGACCATTCATATACTGGGAATGTTTACATAACCTGGCAAACACAAACCAGACCTACAGACTGGTACCTTCCAGAAAAGCAGACCGAAGGGTTTTTTTGGTTTGTTTGGTTGGGTGGGTTTTTTTAAGCACAACTACATCCCAAAACCACATGGTTAATGAAAACTAATGAAAGCCTTCATCGTTTGAGGGCAACTCCTGAAGAGATGAAGGTACTACAGAAACCACATCTATGGCCACCTCACTGAGGAGGCTTCCCTTAGTCCACACAGACCTAGTACACCGGGACATTACAAAATGGTTATTTTTGTGGCCACTAACAGACAGAACAATCCAAAAGAAATAAAAGGAAGTTAATTATTTTGTTACACACCTGCAGGGTTCTGAACAAAACTTCCAGGATTTGGCAAATACTGTTGACCTTGGCCATAAGGCCCTGGTTGAGCAGACATGAGAGAAACCTGTGAAAGCAAACATTGAAGTATTTTTTGTAGAATAATGCAATTATAAACTTTTTAAATTTTATCATTAACTTCTCTAGACATTTCTCAATAATTTCATATATATTAAACTCCTTCCAGGAGTGACCCATGTCCGTTTGTTATTGAAAGGTCCACAATGACTATGTAACATTTCCCACTAGAAAAATTTCGGAACACGTACTCTTTTTGCCTAATATTTAAGTTAAAAAAAAAATTTCTTCTACTTATCAAGCCTTCAATCACATTTCCAAACACAGTACTTCCGTTTAAATTGTTCCTGTTCACCAAAAGAGCTCATCAGAAAGAAATTCAAGAAACTCTTAAATGCCTATTAACAAATGCCGCTATTAATTCTTATCTAAGAATTGAAATAGCATCCATGCTACGAAACACATCTTGAAAGCAGGATTGTTCAGCAAACCGCTACAGTAAGCTTCAGATAGAAAAACAGGTTTTATAACACACTTGTAATAAAAATGTTTGGGTTTTTTTTTCCTAATCGACTGCTTTCTGGATTTACCAAAAAAAGTTTAAATTGTTCAAAATTTTATCCCATTAGAGGTCAGCAGGACATGTTACCCGCTTTTGTTCAATCGGTTAACTCTTCATGTTCAATCATTATCCCCCACATAAAACATGCCCTCTAAAATCTCTGATCTACTGAAAGAAATTACATCATTTTCACTGATGTACAGTATCATTTTCCCCTTTTGAAGAGAGCACTTCCAACAGGCAACAGCAAAGACAACTGAACTCATAAAGCATGCTGGTGCCGAGGTAGTTTTAAAAGACTGTAGTTCAACAACGTCCATATCTTCCTCAATTCCCCCAAGTTATGGATATCTCTTTAAAACTGGCTTGTTACCAGTACTAACAGCTGCGAAAAGACAACAGAATTATTTTGGTCCATTCTAATTCTACACCTCTTCGAAAAATTAATCATGTATATTCACTTACATTATCTTTCATGCTTTACATAGAATTCACTTTTGTGCAAGTTTAATGAAAACACCTCAGGCTTCCAATTACCTATTTTGTTTTCAAGTTAAAAATACTAATTTCACTGTCATATTCTGAGCTACAAAGTGATTGTAAAGATCCACTGTTTTGTTTAATTCTTAAAAAAAGATGCTTAAAAAATAGCAATGCATGTCCTTAAATTATGTAGAAACTACTGAAGGATGACTTTTTTAGCTTGAAACTGGCTCCCAGTCTGCCAGCTCTTCAGAAAATCTTCCATTTTTAAAGGAACAAAAAATGGTAGTTCTCTAAACAAAAAGACTTCTGCAAACCAACCATTTAACGCAATCAATTCTTACCTGATTACCTCCCATTGGCATATTATTGAAGTTCCCATATTGAGGACCCTGAAGACTTTTTTCATCAAAGTAATGTCCAGCTGCTCTCAATGGGAAATTCTGTGCTCCTGGGCCAGCTGGCCCATTGAAATTTGGTCCAGGTGAACCATCAAATATATCAGGCCTCTGGAACTGCATTCCATGAGATGGTCCATTGTAGCCCTGGCCGGGATGTTCGACAAACGGACCACCTTGTCCGTATGGTGACATTTCTAGTCTTGAGGCAGGATGGTTAGCTACATTTTCGAAACGTGCACCTTGAAGGCCAAGGGGCAAGTCAAATCTAGAGGCTGGCTGGTGAGGTCCATCAAATCTTTGAGGTATGGCTGTATCAAATCGTGGTTGTGCCTGTTGGCCAGGCGCCCTTTCAAATCTTGGACCAGGCTGTCCATGAATTCCATCAAATCTTTGCAAGAGAGACAGCTGTCCAGGCTGACCATCAAATCCAGCTGCATGACAACCATCAAATCTCGGACCGGCCCGACCCAGAGGACCATCAAATCTAAGTCCACCAGCTCCCTGGTGTACTGGTCCATCAATCAACCTAGGACCTACACCTGGCTGACCATGTGGTCCTTCCAATCTGAGCCCACCACCTGATGGTCCATGTGGCCCCTCAAATCTGAGCCCACCACCTGATGGTCCATGTGGCCCCATAGGCTGACCATGTGGCCCCTCAAATCTGAGGCCACCTCCAGGTTGACTATGGGGCCCCAATGGCTGTAAATGTGGCCCATCAAACCTGAGGCCACCCCCTGGTTGACCATGAGGCCCCAAGGGCTGACCATGGGGTCCCTCAAACCTGAGACCACCCCCTGGTTGACCTCGAGGCCCCATAGGTTGACCATGAGGTCCCTCAAACCTGAGACCACCTGAAGGCTGACCACGGGGACCCTCAAACCTGAGACCAACTCCAGGTCCTTCAAATCTAGGACCACCTACAGGCTGCCCTGCAGGCCCCTCGAACCGCAAAGGCCCACCTATCTGCCCAAGAGGTCCCTCAAACCTCAGTGGACCTCCTCCACCAACCTGTCCTGGGGGTCCTTCAAACCTCAGGGCCCCTGCCAGCTGCCCTGGTGGCCCATCAAACCTTAGGGCTCCAGCTCCCCCTGCTCCTGCCAGCGGTCCATCAAACTGAGATGCACCTGCCCCCACCAAAGGCCCCTCAAATCTCATAGCAGCCTGTCCAGGTGGCCCATCAATTCTGGAACTTGAACCAGCAGCAGGACCATCAACAAAAGGACTTCCTTGTCCATCTACCCCAACCCTTGCAGCAGCCTGTCTAGGTGAGCCATCAAATAGAGGTCTGTCTTCCATTAGTGCACTTATCCTCTGCTTTGCTTCAATGCCTCCAAATCTTGATCCTGGACTTTCTGGAAACGGTGCTTTCTCTGGATCTTCATACCTAGCTCTTTTGAAACGTTCACTGAATGGTGATCTTGGTTCCTCTCGAACACCTAAAAAAACCAGAACAAGCCAGATGAACACTCACTAAAATGCTGCCTATTATTTAACAGCTGTAAAATAAAGCAAAAACACATACCAGCTTGCCCAAGAAGCTGTCTTTCTTCACGATTATCAAATCTGCAGATTGCATCACCATCTATTTTCTGGAACTCTGTCGTGCTTTTCCCCTGTTGTCTGAGAGCATCTCTAAATTCATCTGATTCACCCCAGCTGTCATAAGGATCGAAGTTCTTAGACCCTCTTGCTCCTTTAGTAGCATTTTGTTCCTCCAGTCTTCGTCTACTCTCAAGCGGTGAGAGGTTATCGGCAAAAGGTCTATTAGTGCCACTTACAGGAGAGTGTCTCCTTGATCTTTCTCCAAACGGTTCTTTTCTATCAAACTGTACTCCACGCTTGGCTTTTGCTTGCTCACATTCTATTCCAGAAAGCAATGCATCAGGCAAATGATAATCCAAAATATCATCAGGATCCAACAGATCAAGCCTTGACAATGAATGCTGAACTTGTGTTCTTTTTAGTTTAGCTTTATGTTCATAATATGTTAATTCTGCATCTGATAAAAGAGGTTTCTTTTTCAAACCACATTTTTCCTCTGTAGGGCTATCCCAGACATTACATCTGTGCTTTCCTTCCTGATACTGGAACAGCTGTCGGATCTGATGAGCTACCATGAGGAACTCATCTTGTGTTATTTCACCAGATGTTAAGCGTTCATTGGCCTGTAATATAAAGTTAAAGTTTAGACTTCTAAAAAGAATAGAAAAGCAAACCTAGGACACTTCTATGAAGACAGATTTACTAATATTACCTTCTTAAGTAATTCTCTCTTGCTTGCAGATGTCAATTCTTTGGGAATCTGTAAATTAGCATCCACGCTTAATCGGTGCTGCTGCTTTGGTGCTCGGGGTGATAAAATTCCTTTACCAGCAGGCCAGTTTTCCCGGTGTCTTTGGTGAGGGGATTTACCAAGCGCTTGGTGTTCTTCATTCTGTTGTGAGCTGAGAGCAAGAATACATTTAAAATACGTATTACTTCTTTATTCAGCACATAACTGTTACATTCCTATTAGAACTAATCATGGCAAAACATCACTATCACCTTAGAATCTAAGTATGCACGATTTCCATATCTCACTAGTAGAAATAAGTTAAACATCAATTTTAACAATCTGAACGTTGCCCCCCAAAGCTGACTATAACAAAGTCAGCAGAAGAATTTCCACTGACTTCAAACACAAGTTGTTTAAAAAATAGTAACTTACTTTTTATTTTCTTCCCAACCAGATTTCCACCTCTTGCCTGATTTGGATCCTTGCCAGTTTTCTGCATTCTCCTTTGGATCAGGAGAAGCTTTTGTAGAATGCTGGCTCGCTGTTTCTTGGGGCCTGTCTTCTTGGGCTTTTTTCACTCTCCTTGGATCTCGCACCTCCTGTTTAACATTTCTCTTATTAGAATTTCTTTCGTCTCTTGCCGCTTGTGTGCCTTCTTCAACATGAGACTGCTTAGGACCTATCTGACGTATCTTTCCAATTTTAGGAGTTGATGAAGTGGGAGATAAACTCCTAAGTCTTCTTTTGGGTGATCTCCTCTCTCGCCTTTTTGGAGAATGTGTAGATGGTGACCGTGCCTTAGGAGAGCGTGATCGTGACCGTTTTCTACTACTTGATCTCCCTTGTTTTCCACCTTGTTTTTCTGACTCCTCTGTAGTCGTGTCTTGTTTCTGAACAGCACCATTAATTACTTTATTTCTGCTGCCTACTGGTCTATGTTCACATGTCTTATGTTCCTCTTTTTCTTTTTTCTCTGTACTTCTCCTCTTTTCTTTCACCTCCTCCTCTTTGCCATCTGACTTATCTTGAAGATGCCTTTTCAGTCTTGGATCCCGCTTACTAATTTCAGATACTTTTGTGCTTTCACATTCCTGGGTTTTAGTATCTTTAGTATTGGGCAGCTTATTTTTTAAAGGGGATGGTGATTTAGATTTTGCTTCTGACTGGTCAAGTTCTTTCTTTTGCGTTTTCTCACTTGCTTTCAATTTTTCTTGCTTTGTTGAGTTTTGTTTTTCAGCCTGTGTTGTTTTGTTTGCCTTGGTATCAGACTGACTGGTCGTGTTTGGTGGAAATTCTTTCCTATGAGATTGATCTTTAGCATGAGAAGAATGTTGAGCCATCCTATTAAGTCGAGGATCCCTGTTTACTATTTTGATATCATGAAGTGGAGGACTTGGGGATGGTTTGTTTTTTTCGGATTGCACAGCAGTCTGATGGGGTGGTTTAACTGTCATATGAGGTGTAGGAGACATGTGTTGCTTGGAAGGTGCTGGAACTGAAGCTATAGTAGATGATCCTTGCTGAACACTAAGAGATACAGCCTGAAATAGGAAAAAAATCCAGCATTAATCTGCATGACACAACTCCTACCCAGAGATGGTCATGTTTTGTCTCAAAACCAAAACTACAAATAGGAACTTCTTGAAAATTATGAGATTCAGCCATTTAACTGAAAATGACCCATTAATTGCTAATTACAAGCGTTAAAATAATGCAGTACCATTACAAAAAATCAAATTCAAATATAATGCAAAATCAGTACTGCAAAGTCAATACTGCAAAATATATAACTTAGGCACATGTTCTCATTACAGCGCTAGTTTTTCTATATATTCCACATGCTCAAGGCAACTAAGCTGCCAAGTATCTGATATAATTTTTGTATTTCTACACTTCAAAGATCCTTCATTTTGGTATCATCACCTGCCAACACAGCAAGAGTTGCAATTACGAATTACAAGACAGCTTAACCACCACCTTCAGATGGTAGCATCAAACCAACCTGACCTAATGAGGAAACTGACTTTATTTCCAACAATCAGGCTTCCTTGTTCTATAAGAGCAAATATATTTTAAAAAGCCTGGCTTGCTGTGAGCCACAAGAAGAGGTGGAAGACAAGGATCATATGCAGGCATCATTTTGGAGAGAAGTTAAAAACAAAAAACCCAAGAACTTCACTTTTTTTACCTCTGAGTGTAATTTTTAAGTTTTTTAGGTAACAAATACTGTTCAGGAACCCGAGATCAACTTGCACTGCCCTAGTCCTAAAATAGCTACACTTGCCTAACATGAAGAAAAAATAACGTACTGCAGCTACCAGTACAGCTAAGTACTGTCCAAAAGGAAGCGAGGCCCAACTATAAAAGTTTCATTAACTGTCCTACTCACCAACTGTGCTTTAGTCTGTTCCAGCTCCAGCTCTAATTTTTTTTGCTGAAGTTCTAACAACTGCTTTTGCTTTGCAAGCAATTGCTGCCTTATTAGTTGCTCCTGTGTCAAATTCTTTTGTATTTCAGGAACAGCTGGAGGAGTAGAGGCACCAGAAGTGACAGCAGAGGTAGGTGCAGTAGATTCCTCTGGCTAAAAACAGAATAGAAGAAGTTAAATTTAAAATCCTGATGGAATCAACTAACTCCATCTCCTTTAACTGTTACCATGAGCCAGTACTGGGACTTAGTTTGTATAGCAGTTATAAATTGCATTTTTGATGCAAAATATAACTGAAACAATTTAAAACTTTTGCCCCACTAGAATTTGCCTGCTGTGACAGGTGTATGTCATTTAACATAAATTCATCTGTGTTCAAAAATCTAGAATACAGTTTTGAAATATAAAAACCATACCCATCAAATATGCTGAATTCGGGAACTCTTCTTACCTGTCTACAAAGGTCAGATACTTCATTCTTAATACACTAAATTGTCAAAAAGCAGCATACAAACAATGAAAACTACACATATTACCATCTGTTCATACAGTAGGCATAAAAACTTACCGATTTATTTAAAAACTTAGGATTCACATGGATGCTAGAAGTATTCACATTTGGGGGCAGAGGTTTAATTGGCCAAGCAGGATCTAATGAGTTGACTCTGACATCAAGTGCATATAGTTTCTTCAAAGGAAAAATATCATCCCATGTGGAGCGTAATTTAAATAAACTTTTCCTAGTATTTTCATCCACCTAAAACAATAAAACAATTCTATGGCTTGTTAAGTTAATATAAAACAATTTCTTAAACTTTTCTGTAGAACTTAAGATTTCATTTATTTCCTATTTCTATCAACAGTTTGCCATTTCAACACATTGAACTTGCTATACAGAATTTATAAGCAGTGCAGATCATCCATCTATAGCAACGGAATCAGTAACAGAAGCTCAAATGTGGAATTGTTGTTTCAAGGCCATTTGAAGGTTTTGTTGTGTATTACCATTCTCTGAGAATTTTCTTTCAACTTTTCCATTACCAAAATTCTCATTTTACTTGCCCAATTTCTGTGGAAAAAATACAGTAACAAAAATATTGAAAGGCAACAGCCTCTGAGACAATACATCATTCAAGTGTTTGTGCTGAATGGAATATAACAATGACGAACAAATCAGGAAACAACAGAGTTTGTGAACAGAAAAGGTATTTTGCTCAGCTGTTTAGTCACTGAAGGATTTTTTTTTCCAACAAATGCAACAAAAGGGATATTAGTTAAAATGAAGTCAATTATATTTCAGTTCAGCTGCAAAATTAGACCCATCTGTGAGCCACAGATCAAGTGTACTTGTAGGACCTGTGACTATTTTATCTCTTCACAAACAATTAGATTGGATTATCTCAAGACAGGTAAGTTAAAAATTTACAGTAAAGCAAAATTTAGTTCATCTCCTAACTTGAGTAGTTCAATTAAACAATAAATGAAAAAAATTTGAGGACAAAATATATGCAGCTGTCCTAATGTCAATATCCCAATTCAGTCATTAAGTAATGACTATGTAGATGGTTTTTGCTGCAGTTTTATTTTTAACATGTTACAGCAAGACACAGAATAGTCTGGAAAGTTTGGAGGTTCTTTCGGGGAGGAGCAGGAACTTCAACAAAAATAATTCATACTTAGCTATTAGTGGGGTGCCTCTATACAATTTTCAATGAGAGGGTATGAAGTTCACTGCAAAAGGTGCAGAAATGACTGAGCAAAAGTTTCTGACTTTATCAAGTGTCTAAAGATAACCTTAGTGACCATTTACTGATAAAACAAAATTTGTAACAATGTCAGTGCTGGAATTCTACTTGCATCTTTCAACACGACCAATTAAGCTATTAGAAGTGACTGCCGCTTTACACATTTAATTAATAAACATTAATTAAATAGTTCTAGTTAACTTAGCAGACAGTTAACCTATAAAACGCTGAAAATTAGTTATTATGCAGAGCTTCAGCTGCAACATTAAATGCAACTCAGTAAAAGAACATTCACAATTTAATACTGAAAAAAAAAAGTGTCTACCTATCTATCTACTCTACACACAGGAGTTTAAGTCTTCTGTGGTCATTATTACAATCTATTCCTTATTTCATTGTGCATTTTACATCTGAAAACCATATATAAAGCATACTGGGATCTCAGATCCTTGTGATATGTAATGATAGATAAATATGCAAAAGCTCCATTCATCTCATTCATATGAGATGACACTTTCTTATAGCATACAGGAAACCACAGAAGGTAGCCCTTCGGTTCTGATCCAACTTAAACCTGTTCAAGTCTAGCCTTTCAAAAACTGGACTTTCATTGGCCTTTCTCACTGAGGAATAAGCACAATTACTTCACTGGGTTTAAAGATTAAGGGCAAAAATTAAAAGATATGGCAGCAGTTTTCAATGTTGAATGAAATTAAAACACGTATTTGCAGTGTAATATAGCAACACATTTCTAAGACCCTTCCCTCCCCCAAGCATTTTTGTCAATTCACAGACCACCAGCAGAGAATCGGGTGTCAGTGCTATTCACTCTTCACAGTTTAAGCACTCATTTTGTGCATCACGAATTAAGTAAATCAGACAAATTAATTATAGGAGAGAGAAGCTCTGAGAAATCCACAAGAAATTGATTCTCAGTCTGTTCTTGGTATAAAGACTATTTACTATCTTCAAAATAAACCAACAATTCATAATTAATTGGTCTATACATTACAGAAAGTCCATCCAGGTGAGCAATCAGTAACCAAAATACTGTTAGTAAAATCTTGCCTGGATAGGAAAATTACAGATGTTTATGAACCAAATTAAGTAAGACTTTGCATCTTTCAGCTAACATGTAACTTACATGCTTGACAGCAGCAGGAATAATCTTCCACGGTATAGATACAGTACTGAGATTTATAAAAAACAACCAATTTGTATAGTTTTACCACCCAAGAAAACCCAAAACTGAAAGCATGTATTTATTTTACCAGGAACAAATTTTGCTTAGAATACAGAACTTTTCTGAAAGTGTATATACCTTTTCAAATACACAAATAAAGGTTGCAACTAGGTTTTTAGTAAATGCAGTAAGATACTCTCTTCCCACATTCTTGACAATGGAATCCATAAGGTACATAACAGGGAGCTTCTCTGATGCAGGAGCCTGGAGTAATAAGAAGAAACTGAGAAGTTTAGTACAACAAAAACATATTTAAAACTTTTTAAATAAAGGGATTACCAATCCCAGAAATACAGACCTCTCTTTTTGGTTGCCACTATAAACACCAAGGGATTTGGCTTGGGATTTTTTGTTTATACAAAAACTTAATCTGGAAAATTGATACTCAGTTCAAAGTATAACGCAGTGGGTCTATCACACAAAAAAGGAACACCTTAGGTTATTTTGTTTGCTTATCAAAGCTTTCAAAAAAGAAAAAAAAAAGGGGGGGAAGAAAAAAGAAGCCCACAAGACAGTATTGCCGCTAGTGTACTGAGTGTAACCTTTCAAAACCCACTTGAGAAAGTAACTTTAAGTTAGCAGGAAACCATTGTTAGCACTTCAAGGAACTTCTAAAAAATAGTTCATAATTCAGACCTCCTGAATGCTTGTTTTTCTGGATTTCACAGAACACAAATCAGACTTCTGGCAAATAGCCCAAATTAGTGAACTTCTGTAGCTGTAGATTATATGTCGAGTATCACAGTCTTTTCATAAACACGCAGAACAGGTCGCAACTATTTAATTGTAATCCAAACGGACGGAGCAAGGAGTCCCATTCTCTCTTGGTACTTGTAGATAGTGACAGTTCAGATTTCCAGAGTGCATGCAAAAATGCACAGTCAGAACAAAGTTCAAAATCCAGACAAAACTCAATCATCTAGTCGACTGGGTAAATGCACAGACAAATTCAGGAACTGCAACCACGATTTTCACAGAAGAGAGTCTTCAAACTCTGGACACATCTTTGCTACAAGAGGAGGCTTGGTTTTTGTTGTTTGGTTTTTGGTTTTGGGTTTTTTTGGTTTTGTTTTTTTTTTTTTTTTAAAATCCATTTTCAAAACTTGTAGCAAGTTTGTGCAGTAGAAGTGTGGTGACGCTGGACCGCTACAGTGACTTCTAACGTACACACAGCACCACCAGCCCAAATTAAGGTGATTTTAATGCCCACCATTGGCTTTGACAAAGCAGAAGGCACAGCAAAGTTCCACAAAACATCAGCAAGTACACAGACTTGTTGAAGAGGACAACATGAAAGACAACACCACAAGCCGTGTGTTGACCGTGATCCCCTTAGAAGAGCATCCACTCGTAATAAGTCCCATTCACCATCCGGCAAGCTCAGGATAAAACCAGAATAACTTCACTACTGCTCACTTTAAACAGGATAGGCTACTAGGCTAATTAATGACACCTTACATCGCAGCCCCATTGTCCAGACAAGTGTGTGGAAGTGCTCTTGCTTTACAATTTTAGATTTAATTCCTTCCCCTTTAAGGTGGTTCACAGAAGGGCACCAAGTCAACAGTACTTTTATATGGGTAAATCACAATGTTTCCTTGGCCTTAAATGTGTATTAATTTACCACGACCTGAAACTTAATATTGAAGAGGGCAGAATTCCTTGTTAGTTGGGGGCAGGGGAGGGAGTGTCACTGCCTTTGAGCATATTGAAAAAACAGGCAGGTGGTGTATTTTGTACATAAAAAGACAGAAAAATGCAGTTAAGTTACCTAAAACTAGTTGCAGCACATTAAAAGCCTATCTTACACTATGATGTAATACTGAGCTGTAAACAAGCTAATATGCAAGTGTTAGAATAAAGGCATCTCTCTAGCCTCAGAAATCAAAGACTGTGGGTTTACAGCTACTTAATATTAAAATGTCTGTAGAGTACTGGTTTCTTCTTTAAAGCAGTCTGCGCAATGGCACATTAAAAACACTACTCTAAGTTCCGAATGCCTGCATTTATTAAAAAAAAAAAAGATAGTGCACCGTTTCTGACTTTGAAAGTCAGCTGTTACAGAAACAAAGAGCTGTCTCAGAAGTACCTATGCCCAAGAGCTACTGACATAGTATGTTATATTCTTCCATTTCACCAATGTATGGAAGTAGCTCACTATACTCAGCTAAGCTTCAAGTTTGAGACGCTGGGGAATCATTTAGTAGCAAAGGCACTGTAACAAGTTTAACTGCCACTTTCATTATGCATCAGACTGTTAGAAGTAATCATACACGGAATCACCGTAATCTAGTAACGAAGCTTACTTCAAACTATAGCACAGAATTAGAAGCTTAGCAGCATACCCTGCTTCAAATATAAGCTACTCAGGTGTCACATTTTAAGAACCATGACTTAAATATGGTTGGAATATTTAAGTCTTCTCTTCTGGAAATGTTGATTATGTCAAGGTATCTAGCGCATATTCCAATAACCACAAAAGGGAATCCCAGACTTGAATGTATTTTGTTTTCAGGCGGTCTATACAGTATCCCCTACCAAGAAAGATGCCCACATGACACTAACCAAAAGGCAGGGAGGCGCCGCATAATCACCAGAACACAGAAGAACACTAACTCTGAGCTCATCAGCATAATATTAAAGACTTCATTACAGAATTCCCACTGGTCCTTCAAATAACGTAGGAAAGCTATTGTTGGAAATGTGTGGCTCTTTTTTATTAGTTTCCTAAAAGATTTCAAGTTTAAAATCATATCTGGCAATTGAACCCAAAGTCACAAACTTGTGCAAAAATTTGTTTAAAAAAAACCAACCTTGTATACAAAATGGGTCTTGGAAACAAATTCTGCACTATACAATGGTAAATAAAAAGACAAATACATATTTCACACTTTTTATTTACAAATTTTATAATACCAGTCACACATTTCAGAACCATTTATTAAATCGTAAAGCAGACCACTCAAGTTTTACACTAAACAAACTGTCTCCAGGCAACACTTTTTAAAAGTGGCTTAGTAAAGGAGATCACTTTCCCAGAAACAGCTAAAAACTTGCCTTGAATAAACCACAGTCACAAACAGTAACTAGGCAAAACTAACCATTGATACAGGATTTAAGACATCTTAAAAAAAAAAAAACACACTTCAGGGCAGGCTCTGAATCACCCAGAAATGAAAAAAAAAATTTGACAGCATTGATATTTATCACAAATCATTTTATACACATCCACTGCCCTTTAGGAGATATAATGGTGAGATCTATTAGATTATGAGGTCACCTCCCCAAGGAATGGCAAAACTCAGCCACTGGCAGCATTTAAAACTAGACTGGAAAAGGTCTGTGGAACACTAAAAAGCCATCCTGCATTGATAGAAAGATAGATTAAATAACTTAAGAGATCATTCCCTCCCCATCATTAGATAGTACAATTCTCACCATTATAAACCACGATTTAAAGCCAAAAGAAAAAAAGCCTTTGAACACCTGAGATCAGAGGGAGCAAGGGAAACAACGGGGGAGGGGTGACTGGCATGAATAGGGGTGGGGATTGAAAGAAGAACCCTTTTCTTACAAAATGCTCATGTGAAAAAGGTGCTGTAAACCCCCATCCATGTGCTGTGGCTGACTGATGTCAGCAACTGCCTGGGTTGGGCTCAAAGGGAGCCTCCTCTTTCCCTTCTTTTTATATCATGTGCCTTTCAGACGCCATGTTAGGATCCTACAGGCTGCTGCAGTTTCTACAGTCAGGGAGAATTTCTTCTTCCCCATCCTCAACCAATAAACTTCTCTAGCCAAAATAAATTAAATACGCACACAACACTAGCATTACTCAGGGCACAGATCACCTGAAATCCAAACAGATTATCCCAAGCCCACAGAATTTTCTCTAATCAGGCAGAGCAAAACAACCCCCATCACCACCACACACACTTCTCTATCCGGAGCAGATGATCACCTTTCACCCACAAACTTTTCTGTAAGATAAGGGTGCCCACCCCCAAAATTAATATCTCACCGGGACCGCACTGGGAGAAGAGCCTTAACTGATACTTAAAGTCATTATATTTAGCCCTTAAGAAGTGGACAATTTGCGTGCTGTAAACTTAACCTGATTTTCATTCCTTTAAACTACCCCCCAAAAAACCAATCCTCCACCAAATCTCCCAGTCAGGCCCTCTCTAATGATCGCAATACTCATCTACTGTCGAAATCGCTAAATGCAAGGGTTTAGACACCAGATTCGAGACACTGAATACTGGCTCCATGTAGGGGGAAAACCCAGCTACAAGGGCGAGGTGCTGCTGCCCAGTCACTGCCAGGCCGCCATGTTGTGTCTGCTATTTACACGGGGCTTAAATCGCGAGCCACGCTGCCCTCCCAGAGGTTTTGGTGGGGCGAGTCCCAAACCCTCCCCCCTACTACGAACAGGAGGTGGTGCGGAGGTGTTCCCCTCCCTCGAGTCCCCTGCTCCCTATGGGGTGGGGGGTAGAAGAAGCAGCAGCCTTAAGCTTAGCGATGAAAGGAGGAGCCCCCGACGTCTCGCCCCGTGCTCCCTGATCCCATCTGAGCCACGCTTCCCTCCACCTGCTTCCCCCACACCGACCCCCAGCTCCTGGCCCTCTCCCCACTGCCCTGGCCGGGGCGCTTCCCACCCCACCCCGATTCCCCGGCACCCTCAGCTCCGTCCAAATCCTGCTCTCCCTGCTCGCCCCCTAATCAGCCGCCCCCCACACACACACACTACCTCCACGTCCCCTGAACCCCTCTGCCTCGCCGCCCCCCCCAGC